>JAQFZW010000715.1:0-45035 GCA_034687055.1 Heteromurus nitidus | reverse complement strand
CGAAAACGACATTTGGAAGATTGGTTTGCGAGTGCTGTCGACGTGGGCGAGCAAGACAATGAAGGCATATAGTCGAAAAAATACTCATCAAATTGTAAATCTATTATTTTTTTGATTATACGCCAAGATAATAATTGAAAAAAATATACAACTTATTTGTTCAACAACAAAAAATTTGGTTCAAATAAAATAATGTTGACGCAGAAAGATAAGAAGTAAATTGCATCTAAAACCTACAGCATTTATTCATGTCAAGAAAATGATGTGTTATTGTGTACAGACGACGACGAAGTTATTAATCATTTAAAATCTAATATTACCCCACGCACGATATATATGTTTATCTAGGTTAAATATATAATCATTAATTATTAAATTTTCTACGTTTAAATAATATTTAAATATGATCATGACACCCACAAAATATATTTTAATTAGTACTCGACAAGTCTGGCGAGATACGACAATGGGAAAAACTTGATGTCTCCGTGAATGTCGACGACGCCGTCAGAGCCATCGACGCTCTTCAGAGTTCCAACTCCTTCCCGCAGTTCCCCGTCAATGACCTTGACGCGGTCTCCGTTCTTCGGGACTAGGGGCACGAGCTGGTCTGACTGGACGTTGACGGTCCTCTCCTCCTGGACGAGGAAGACGGCACACGTGCCGACAAGCACGTTCCTGATCACGCCGTTCTGGCGACGGAGCCCAGGCTCTGGATGTGTTTCCTTAATCATCACCTCGATCCCGGTTGTCTGCCACTCGGTGGTGTAGTGGTGGTGGGAGGTGTGTGACGCCAGAGAGCCGTGCATCACCGAGCTCGTGGCTGAAGCCACTGATGAAGGACCGCCGAGAGTCGAGAATGGATCAAGCCCTGCTCCTGGAGTTTGTGGGTGGCCGTACACGTCTGCGTTTCCTGGTCCGCCGCGTCCTCCCCCGCTTGGCGTCATTGGCGAGTTGTAGTTGAGTGGACTGGGGGCGTAACCACCTGGACTTGGGACAGAGTGGAGCATTCCGTAGCCTGGACTTGATGGATCTACAAAAACCAAACCATTTTAAAAAAAACATCTTAATTTTCGTCTCAAACTCAAGTCATATTAAACAATAATATTTCGAACCATCTCGATGACTGCCCCTGTCCCTGTCGCTTCCCCTCTCAGACCCTCGGTCCCTCGCCTCGTTTGCAGGACTCGCCTGATACGGCGAGTAGTTTGAGCTGTGCTCCGAAGCCGCATAGCCTCCTGGAGTCTGAGGAGTGTACGGAGTATGCGAGTAGCCTGGAGTCGCAGGATTGTAGCTAGTGTCATAGTACTCAGAGTCGTCTCTCGCTGGAGTATTCGTAACCGTTGGATCCCATGCTGGAGTTCGAGAGCCGTCGTGAACCGGAGTCTGGTTGCCGGCTCCATAATGCGGAGTTCGCGAGCCTACGTTAAAAAAATACGTCAGTTTTACAATTTAACGAAAAATGTTGAAAATCTCCACAAAAATGTTAATTTGCTGACCATCCTGCATTGGCGTTCTTCCACCGTCCTGCATTCTGTACATGGGCGTCGCACTGCTTCCAGGCGCAGCGTACCCAGGCGTCCTCGAGTACGTTGTAACGTTCCCAGTTTTCCCTGCAGCGCCCCCAATGACAGAAATCCTGTTGCAGTCGACGGAAATGGTCTGGCAGCTGGAGTGCAGCTCGACTCGAGCAGTCGTGTCTGTCGCGTCTTTCACGATCCCTATAGAGCCTTTGTAGTGTCCCTGTGTGATCTTGATCGTCTGTCCGATCAGATCTCTGTTTCGCCGCTGCGACGTCGGCATGCCTGGAGTCACGTTTGTGCGACCTGGACCAAGAGGACTCCTTCCTCCGCTCAATATATTTTGCGCTGCGGAAAAACAAAACACAATCGTTTAAAACTTTTAAACTAAAAAAATATATGCTTAAAACACAAAAAAAAAACAAAAAAAAACTCACGCGACGACTGAATTCCACCCGGAGTGTTGTTATTGGGCCCACCACCACCAGCACCTCCTCCTCCCCCACCACCACTGCTAGGATGCATAGGGCTACTTAGCCTAGGACTCATATATCCTCCTCCAGCTCCAGCAGTCCTTCCTCCTGGAGAAGAAGCGTTGGCAGTTCCCCCTCCAGCAAGCTCTAGATGATTAGTCTTGCAAACGAATATGCCTCCGTTCTCCAAGCACATGCGCGAGTACAGGAACGCGTAGTTCTTGAAAATGTGCCTAATCTCGCCTTGCCTGTCCGGAACGTGAACCCCGTCAACGACATTAACAATATCCCGCTTCTGAATGTGGTTTCCTCTCGAGTCGATCCCAACAACGAACCTCGCCTCCCGCTTCTTGTGAATAGCTTGCGGCTTCTTCTCAATCACCTTCCCGAGCTGGTTGAGCACGTGGAACAGCTCCTTCTCAAGGCGGACGATCACGCCAACTGTTTGAGTGCTGAAACACACAATTGCAAAATAAATAAATAAACTAAATTAAGCACACACAAAATAGCTTTGGTTTTAAAAATATATCCGCAACTCACTCAATCTGAACGAGATCCCCCCACTGGAAGTGCCCCATGGAGTCGACCCCACTCGCCATATCCGAGCAAAGCTGAAGATCTTTCGGGAGGACCTTGAGCTCGTGCATGGTCAAGTCGGAAAAGAGAAAAACGCAATGCTCGTCAACCCTGACGATGAGTCCAGTGTCCCCTTCATACTTTCCCCCAATGACCCTCACGTGATCCCCTTGCTGAAAGAATTTCCTTAGCTCCGCCGCCTGGAAGTCTAGGGGATCCTTAAGGTCCTCATGTTTCGGTATGATTGTGATTTTATTCCCGTCAATCACCGTGATTTTCCCTTGAAGATGCTGCAGTTCTCCGTCACAAACCTCGACATTGTCCCCAGTCGCAAAGTTGTGCATAACATCGGATTTATTCAACCCAACACTCGCAGCAGCGGCGCTGAGTCCAGCTCCCCCAGATTCCAGAGCTCCTTCAATAGGAACCTCGCCAAACTTTTCCAACTCGGCCAATGTCGGAGTGACCCCTTCAGCCAAAATAGCGTTTAGCGCGAACGTCTTGTACAAGAAGCCTTTGTGCGAGTAGCGGTTGCTCTCGAACACGAAAAAGTCTCCATCATTCCCGATCTCTCCTCCAATCTTCCGAATCTCCTCAACGTTAAACGGCTTAGCTGTCGGTCTCCTCTTTGCCCGCTGATTCTTCTGAAACCCTTTCTTGGGCGATGTGTCCGCATCTGTGCGCAGCCCACCCCGTTTCCTCGAGTAGTCGATCCTCGGAAGCAGCTTCAAATGCACTTGGTTCTGGGCCAAATCAACGTAGTCGACCTGAGCTAAGTCATCTTTATAAATCCCTCTCTTGAGCCTCACCCACTGTTTTGGCTTGAGTCCAGTCTGCTCCTTGGTGACTCGAAGAACGTCCGTCATCTCCGTGATCGGGACCATCTGCTGCTTGAACAGCCCCATCTTGAGGTTGGATATCCCCTCGATAGCGTTCTTAACGTGAGTCTGCTTGAACGCCTCGATGTACACGTATCCTTTGATTCCTTCCGGAGCGATAACCGACTTGATTTGAAGCGGCTCATTGTTATTGGAGTACGCGATCGCCTTCCGCATCAACTGGAGCACAGTATACTTCTCCTCGCCGAGTCGACACTTGATCATCCACAAACTCGGGTCCTTGATTCCAGGGAGAAACGTTTGCTGAGTGATCTCGTCGCTCATGTCCTCGCCTCCATCTCCGAAATGACGCTGGGCCGTCGCCTCATCCGCGTACTTTTGTCGAAGATACTTTTCAAGCTCCTCCTCCTTTTGCGAGCTAATTAATTACACAATTCATTTCATTAATTACATAAGTTTAAAATTTAACTATAATTTAGTATTGAATCTGCTTACTCCCAGATGGAGTGTCTCCTGAGACTGCCCTCGATATCCCTCGCAGTGGGCCCCTGCTCATCCCTCTCGTTCTGGTGAATGTATTGCTCTGCCCCTTCTTCCCACTCGTCCTCCTCCTCAACCTCATCGTCCACCTCAGCCTCCTCTAGAATGAACCCTCCAACGCCAGATTTCCGTTTCTTTGCCCGCTTCCGAGCATACTCCTCATCGTCCTCCTCCTCATCCTCTTCGTCCTCTTCTTCCTCCTCCTCCTCATCACGATCGTAAGACTACGAATTTAAAAAAAGCACTATTATAAACTATCGTCACAAATTACACGTACGCCTATTCCCGTTCTAACTACAAACTAACACAAAAAATAATAAAAATAGGTCCTTAATCCCTACCTTCCGCTTCTTCTTTTTATTATTATTATTTCCACCACCACCGCCACCACTCCCCCTCCTGCTTGTCGTCTTGCTCCTTGAACTCGCCCCGCTCTTTGTGCTCCTCTTGTCCTCCTCATCATCATCGTCGTCATCCTCATCGTCGTCAATGAACGCTTTTGACTTGACCTCGTGACCACGCTTCCGCTTCCGTGACGCTATTCTATCCTCATCCTCGTCGTCCTCGTCCGAGGGCCCACGGCCCGGGTGGTCCTCGTCACTCGACATGATCCTGAAAAAAATAAAAACGTTTTTAACTTTAACACCAAAAAATACATGAATAAACATTCAAAAAAACCCAATCAAACTTCCACAAACTCACCTTCAACTTTTACCAAACTTGACAACCGTCAAAACACAACTTTTTTAGTCGAAAACAAGATCCCGAAAAACACTTTTGTCGCTCCCAACAAATGACAAACCCGGAAAAAAATTCCCGAAACCCCGAGACCAACTTCAAAATATTACTTCTCGTCCACAAAAAATAAATAAATTCACCGGCACCACAATTTAACCACACACTTTTCCTTCTTCTTCCCAAAAAAAACTTGTTTCCCAAAAACACTGCTGACAACTGACTAATTAAACCCGTTCCATAAAAAACCAAGGAACAGTGTTTTTTTCTCCAAATCCCGTATTAAACAGAGCAAAGCGAGACGAGTCAAGAGAAACAAAAAAAATATGTGAAGATGATGATGGACCCTCTCTGCATAATACCCATCCACACAATATTTTTTTATCGTACTCTCCACTCAACACGAAACAAGCAGCCACTTGACGTTCATCCCAACACAAAACTCGCCTCTGAAATGAGCTGTGCTCAGAGTACAAAATATGTAAGGGGTCCGCAATAATAAGCGAGACAGGATCGTCGTCGTGTGTTCCCGTTCCCGTCAAGATGGCGATATCTTTTCCTACGTGAGGGTATGGAATGTTTGTTTAAGGGTACGCAACACAACTACCTTTTCTATTCATTTTGACCCAATCTACTCCATTTTTAAACCTACTTCTGTAAAATCGAAATTGTACAATTTGTGACAAACTTAATATAGAGTATTTTGTAGAAATTAGATTTTGAAAATAACTCCATATTTTTGTGATTACAAGGAATTTAGTATGATTGGCAGCTCGACCCCTTAAAATATCCTTTATTGTTCAATCCCTCATCTTAATCTATTCGGGGCCATTCATCACCCACAACAACATACTTAAAACACATATTTATATTTAAAAATCAAAAAAATCCATCCAAAACCCCCACCAAAAATATCTCAAATCCAAAAAATTTAAACGCGACTGCAACTATTGTAATATACAATATAATATAATATACATGTATGAACGGCCCCCCAAAAAAATATACCCCTATCGTAAATGTAAATATAGCCAGAAGGTATATATATGAATAGCGTTTAAATAACTGCATCTTCTCTTTTTTGCATTTATTTTGTACAACACAAAAATATACAATAGAAAACGCTGTGTATATATTTTTGTGTTGAAAATTCATTTTGTAAAGATGTCTTCTGCATAAAAGAATTTAAGCATTTTCTCTCTATACGCTTTTATATGTTGTAGAAAATGGTAAACAATCGAGAGAGAGACGACGACGACGACGACGACAATAAAAAGAAGCAGCTACACACACAACACACCTGTCATTCAAATTACACCCTTAAAAATCCTGTCTGTTGTCGTTGTTGGTGCAACAGGTGTTCGTTCACCAGTGCTTTATTCAGTATTTTTTTTGTAACAAAAACAAAACAATCCTTTTTTTAAAAATATATATATTTTTAGGTTAAAAAAGTTCAGACTTTTTTCAAAAAAAGTAAACAATTAAAAAAAGGGTATGGAGCAATAACCGAGAACAATGCGCGATTTAGACGAGAAGAAGGTGGAGTTTAAGATGCGTAATGATGGTTGAGTTAAATAAACGATGAGTCTAGAGCAATTATCCTCAACTCATCCGCAACACTACAATAATCATTTCAAGACTGACGATGATGATGGCAGGGCGACAACGACGAGGCTTATCATCGAGGAGGAGAGAAGAAGGGAAGGTGATGATGATGGTGAGCAGCATCAGATCATCAGAGGAGCTAATCAATTACTGAAAAGGAAGAAACTGCTGAGGACAGTCAATAATAATATTAATTTAAGTAATACTCCTGCTTCTTCGGCGGAGGAGTCGAATAATAGTGGGAGCTGCACCTCAGCTTCGTCGTACTCGTACTACTCCTCTTCTCTCGAGGAGAATTGTGGTCGTGGTGGTAGTCGTCGTCGTCAAGATAATGACCGTGGGAATTGTGGAGAGATTGTTCCCACGGCGAGTGCTGAAGAAGAAGAGGCGACAAGCAAGCTTGTTGAGGAGGACGAGGTGACCGACACAAGTTTTATTAGTGAAAGCGAGAATAGACAGAAGAATTATTATTGTGGTGGTGGTGGTAGTGTGGAGGAACAGAGTTGTAGGAGTGTTGGTCGTCACACGACGACGAGACAAGGTGAAGGCGACAATCATAATAATAATAGTGTTCTTGACGACGACCAGTTTCGGTTGTTTAGGAGGAGTGAGAGTGGACGGGGGAGTTTTCCGTGTAGGACTAGTGCAGGAGGAGGAGGTGGAGGTTGGTGGAAGGTTTGCTGGGTCTACGGAGGAGTTGGTCAGGGGGGACTCAAAGCGAATAATAATAATAATAAGCGAAAGCCTCAGGGTGGATCGTCGTCATCTGGTGAAAAGGAAAAGACGACATCAACCAGGTTTGTGTAAATGATTTTTGGTGTGGGTATGTTTTGAAAATTTGGATTTACAGATTTAAGGTTGCTAATTTGATGATTTTGTGTTGATATATTAGCAGCAGCCCACGACAGCAGGAGGACCACCACCGCACATCGCTGCGCCTAAAGCAGAACTCGATCGCGTTCCTGAAGCGTCTCAAATCGTTGAAAATGTCGTCGTCGCATACGGCGTCGTCGTACGGGTCACCTGGTGGCGGACCACAGGTGAATGGAAGTAGTGGTGCGTCTCAAAGCCAAAATCAGAACCAGATGCCGGGTGGTCCCCATCATCAGCATAACAACCCGCCGCCCCATAACCATCACCATTTTTACTCTGACGACAGCGATAGCGGATGCGCGTTGGAGGAGTACACTTGGGTTCCGCCCGGTCTCAAGCCGGAGCAGGTGCACTTGTTCTTTTCGTCGATTCCTGAAGATAAGATTCCGTACGTGAATTCTGTTGGGGAAAAGTACCGGATCAAGCAGTTGCTTAACCAGCTGCCTCCTCATGACAACGAGTCGAGGTACTGTCACGAGCTCACTGATGAGGAGAAGCACGAGCTCGTGATATTCTCGAATCAGCGGAAACGAGAGGCTCTTGGGAGAGGGCAAGTTAAGCAGATTGGCGTCGCTGGGTTCAACGTTTCGGGGTTGTGCGCCAAGTGCGAGCAGTGCCAAATACCGGTGTACACGAGCGACATGGTCGTGACGGCGTCGAGGCTGCCGAACCAGCTGTATCATCCGCGCTGCTTCATCTGCTGCGTATGCCACGAGCTTCTCGTCGACCTCATCTACTTTGCGTCGAACGACAACAAGCTGTACTGCGGGAGGCATCATGCGGAGACGATCAAGCCGAGGTGTGCCGCCTGCGATGAGATCATTTTGTCTGACGAGTGCACTGAGGCGGAGTCGCGTGCGTGGCACATGCGGCATTTTGTGTGTGTCGAGTGCAGCGAGACGTTAGGGGGTCAGCGGTACATTATGAAAAACACTAAACCGTACTGCTTAACTTGCTTCGACTCGATGTTCGCCGAGTACTGCGACAGTTGCGGGGACACGATTGGCGTGGATCAAGGCCAGATGACGCACGAAGGTCAGCACTGGCACGCAACGGACAAGTGCTTCTGTTGCAGCTCGTGCGGGGTGAGTTTGCTGGGGAGACCGTTCCTCCCGCGGCGGGGCAAGATCTACTGCTCTGTCGAGTGCAGCAAAGGGAGGAACTATGCGCTGCAGAGGTGCGGCGCGTACAGGGAGGTAGGGAATGAAGACGAGAAGCTGGAGGAGGAGGAGGAGGAGGAGGAGCAAGACAAGGGAGCTGCGTCCAGCTCAAACACGAATCTGACGATGAACGAGAGCGGGAAGCAGGAGCCGTACGGGAGCGTTCAGTACAATGACGGCAGTCTTGACTTTGCGAGCAGGAGGGAGATTGAGGTCATTGGAGACTCGAGTAATAATAATGGGGACGACCATCATCATCATCATCATACTTATATGCTCAACAACGGATCTGTTCCTGGGACACCGCTTATCAGTGTCAGGGGATGCCATGTGCCACCTGGAGTGTATGGACTGCCTCCTGTTGACGATCTGCCTGTTATCAGGAGGAGCGGGAGGCAGGTGCAGCAGCCGATTGCCAACAGTCCTCCTCAAAACATAAGTCCAATCGTTAGGACGCCTCCCACCACTCCCGCTAAAGTTAGTATTGGGCTGCAGACGGAGGAGAGTGGAGGCACGCCCGCCGCAGCCAAGTCGATCCGGTTCAAGGACAGCTCTGATAGTTCGAGCAGCTCCAGTGTTGTGCAGCAGCAGCAGCCGCAGGTGGTGGTTGTGGCGAGTCCTAGACAGCATGACCACCAGCAACCGCACTGCTCGAAAAGCGTTGTCGCAGCGATGGGGAGGAGGAGCAACACGCCCTCTGGCATACTCAAGAATCCTCATCATCATGAATCTCCTGGGAGGAAGGCGGTCCAGCCTGTGAGGGTCGTGGCGCAGAGCCCTGCGGCCGTGAAGCAGCACGACGTTCAGGAGGTTGACGACGAGGATGAGGACGGGACAAGCTGTAGCAGCTCGAGCGACTCGGAGGAGGACGAGGCGTACTTTGAGGCGTACCTCAGGGAACAGGCGAGGGCAACCTGCAACTTGAAAGCGAAGCAGCAGCAGCAACAAAAGAATAAACAAAAAAGCAAGAAGCTCCGCGTCAAAAAACTTCTCGACGTCCAAGTCGATGTGCCGAAATCAGTGACTGTGTCCGCGCCAGGGTTTATTCCCAACGAGAGGCTTGCGGGCAAAGGTGACTGCGCCATTGTGTAGCCGACTACACTTTTGTGGCCTTTAAATCTTCTTTTTTGGCAATAATAAACTGAATTTAAATGGGAGATCTGAAGTTTTTACAAAAAATAATTAATACTCGAGTTTACAGTTTTTTAATAAATAAATAAAAAATTTGCAAACGCTTACTCACGCAAATTTAAATTAATTGTACACGAAATCTCTCGAATATAAACGACAATAAAACAAAAAAATTATAAATCGAGTCCATCCAACGAATAGACGACATGACAAAAAAAAATGTATATAAAGAATAGAATCATCGTGTTTTAAGAACCCTCCGGTAGTATTATCGTTGCCAAAATATATGTAAATATTTTGTAAAACTATCCAGTATTTTTTATTCTCTCTCGTGTGTGTTTGACAATCTCGGTGTTTCGAGATCAAGTATTTTTTAAGATATCTGATTTTAAACGATATTATAGTCTTAAATATATATATTGTGAATACAATAATGTCCGAAATATATAACGATGATGTGTTCAATATGTATGTAAATAAAAAAACAATCGTGTGAAGAATATGGTTTTTGTTAGTTTAATTTTTTTATTTATTTACGTAGCGGTCGCGTGTAAAAATATTTGTTTTTTTGGCACAGGATTAAGTTAAAATTTGTATATAAAAAATCATTACGACGAGAGTTTTTATTGTATTTTAAAGCGGGTGATGATTGATGATGGGTTACCCCTCCTCCAAAAAATTATTATGATCGTGTCAGTGGTACTTGTTCCCGTGTCCCCCTCCGCTCAGGTTTGATGTGGGCGGGTTGAGGGAGTAGCGGCTGCCTCCGTACTGGCTACCTGCCCATGACGACCGGTATGGGTCGTAGTCCTCGACGATTATGCTCGGCTCCTTTTCTATTAGCTCGGTCCGGGTGCACGTACACGTCAACGCTGCGATCATCAGAGAATAGTAATTATGGTTTAAAATGTTTAAGTTTTTTTCATGAAAAACAAATTAGTTTATAGCAACTGACCCGAGCAGAGGAAGAGGTTGACGAGGAGCATGAGGAGAAACAGGACGCCCAGTGTGATGACCAGCCAGAGGAGCCATCTTGGGCAGATCGAACCCACACACTGATCAGGCTCGAACACCAGCAGATCTATAGCAAAAAATTCATATTCTTAAACACAATTTCATGTAAAAGTAATATAAAGTTTTTTTTAAACATGAATTTTTACCCCTTCCAAGCCCCTCAGGGTCATTATTCTCGCCGACATCAAGCACATTAACGGTAAGACTGGTGAGCACATTTCCTGCCCCGCCCGTATCATTCGTGTCCCTCTGGAACTGGAACGAGGGCGAGATAAGCGGCGCTGGGATGGTTGGACACCTGTCTGGAGAGTACTCCCTCGCTCCCGCCTCTTCACAGTCGGACGTCTCGCAAACATAAACGACGCACTGGATATTCAGCCTCTTGCTATTCTCGAACCGGAACATTGAGAAGATCGTCGTCGTCGCGGTTTTCCCCTCGTACCGCCACCTCGACACTATTCTCGACTCTGGACAACCGTTCTCATCAAAGAGCACGATCGAGTTTGAGTTTGAGTTGCCAAAGGCGACGCAGTCCCTCACGCGGAAGCTCCTCCCATCGACGACGGTCACGTCCAGCTTGTACGACCTCCCGTAGTAAGTGTTCTGAACGTCCCTGTCCGTTTCTGCGGAGCGAATTGTCATGCGGATCGGCGACTTGATGGGGCTGGACGTCACAGCTTTGTTGCACGTCACAATATACTGCTTGTCCTCCGCCAGCTCTAAAGTTTTGTGCAGCCTGACGCTGATCGCGATCGAGTACGTCTGCTTCGGCTTGCTGAACTTGACGCCGCAGTAGTCCGTCTCGTTCTCGCTCGCCAGCATGTTGAACGTGATCGACGTCTCCAGTTGACCTGAGCCGTCGATGGAGCACGGGTTGCTGGGCGAGGTCGCCGATGAGGACGACGACCGGGACAGGATCCGTCCTGAACATCATTTAAATTTAAATTCATTTAAAATAACCCTTTTCAGAGTATTTTTTTATAAATTTAAAATCTTGTGCTTACCAAAGAAGGGCGCCTGCGTGTTCACATGGACGGTCATAAGTCCATTGGAAGGTCTACACGAAGCAGTGACGGTCGGACTGAAATTCTGCGGGTTGAGGTTACTCCCTTGCTGCTGGACACTGTCCTCGATCACCGTGTTCTCCTGCTGACTCGTCGCCTGCAAAAACCATCCATTTTTTTACCAATTTCATAACAATTTTCCAAAAGAAAATATTTAAAAAATAATATAAATTATATCCCCAAACCATTGCGACGAGTCCAATTAAAATCGCTATTCGCAGTTCCATAATTCCCGAATAATTTCTGATTCCACACACACGTCTTCGTCTTCGATTAAAAAAGCTTCCACAATAATATGTATTTAATTCCACACGACGACTAGTATACCTTCCAAAACGACCACGAGAGAGTCATCATGTTGCATTTTTTTAATAATATAAAATTCCGTGTGGGTGGGATCACAAGGCTACATGTATTCTTATTTTGGGGAGTCAGGAAGGACTTTTAGTTACATTTTTTGGCTCTTTGCAATACACAATCATCCAAAAAAATATATACGTGTTGTGTACAGTTGTGTGTATGCATTTTTTTAGGCGTGATTGTTGCTTGAGTTCTTAGAGTGTATATACGCTTCATCATCATTGCACAGGTATTTCGTAATCATCGCTCACACTCACTCAGAATTCTTGAGAAAAGGATATGCGGATTGCGTCACCACCGTCTTATATATACTCTTCAATAAACAGGCATGTTTGGTTGGTGCATTGCTTGATCGTCGTGACATGATCTTAAGATATGCATTGTTGTGTTGAAGCGATGTAGCTTCGCTTATATAGCGTCTCGTGTTTTGAGACTGGGGAACGACGACGACGACAACACACAGGTATGATGTCGACTCTTGATTTGGCAGGTACGCTGTATTACGCTCACTCTTTTTGGAATGCGAGAGAGAGAGAGGTTGAGTGAGAGGAGTAACGTGATTAAGTCTCCTTAAGACTCCTTTTGAGGAGGAGCATCCAACAATCCCAGTTTTTTGTCTCTCAAAACACGTTTTGCATTCTTCGAGGTAGTAGCATGATTTCAATCAAGAATTCAACGTTGCATGCACCTCTCTGTGTGCGTCCTGATGGAGAAGGGGTGGGTGGTTTCGTTTCATGGATCAATATTTGGAATTCATCTATACTTTTTTTAGCAAAAAAAAATATGTCTCTCTGGCGTGCATGCAACAAAGTGAAAGTTTTTTGTCTGTGTGGAGACGGGGCAATGTGAGATTGTCGTTACAAATCTGCTCTTCTTCATAATTAAATATTCTAAATTAGTGTTCCGGAAAAAAGTACATTTATTTTTGCTCTCCACCAACAAATGTTGTATATTCTGGCGACACAAGAAAAATAATACAATATATTGTTTTTTTGACTATATTTAGTAGTTATAATACATGCGCGATAGAAGTTTAATTATAATCCTTTGAATAAAGCCTTGTGATATATTATAAATCTGAAAATAATTGGCTTAGAAGGACCTTAATGCGACGATATCCTTGATGGCCTGCATGCCGGGCCTGAACATTTGAGAGGTGTCGATCCCGGACCTCGCGGCGATTTTTCTAACTCCTTTGAACACACAGACGCCAATGAGCGCGTATACTCCAAGCTTGAACGCCTTGCGCATTATCACGGTTGAGAGGGGCGTCTTTGGGATTCTACACCAAATCACATGATTAATTAAATTAATTTGTCACAACATTTTCTATAAATTCGTTAAAATTACTGATTATTCATTTACTTGACGAGCCTAACGACGTCATCGTCTTTGGTGGTTCCCCAGTTGCGGACGATTCCGGGGACGTGTCCCATACCGACGACGCCGACGATTGGTCCTCCGTTGCTGCGATGTGCGTCCGAGGTTGCTGCGAGGTAGAGCGAGTGAGCCAGATATACGTCCCGCTCGTTGACAAACACCTCGGTGATTGATGGAAACTCTCCTGTCATCTCGGTGAGCATCCGCTCAAGAAGGTCCTTCTCCTTGCATTTCTCAATCTCCTCGCGGCTGTCAACATATTTTTTCAATATTCACAATTTCACAATATCAAATTATTTTTACAAACAATTCACTTAATAATCCACCGAAAATATACGATTAAAAACTGACGTGATATCCTCGTTGGAGGTAAGGAACTGCCACGCGAGCTTAACCTTCTGAGTGAACGTGAGCGCTGCGAGGGCCCTGGATATCGTTATCTAAAAACACAACATTTTGTTTTAAATTCTTAAATAAATTCTAATAATTTTAGATTTCCCCAATGACACAAAACTCACGTTAAAAGGTCTGTCGCCAAGTAGGATGACGCACCCGGGAATGTTCCTGGCGGTGTTGACAGCAGCCCTGAACTCGCCTCCAGGCGCCATTCCCAGTTTCTTGGTGAGCTGCGCAGACATGGAGAGGAGGAGGAGGTGGAGGGTCCCTTGAACTGTCCCGCTGTTCGACAGCGCCAGGCGGATCTTTTCTGCAAATTTTTATTAGGTTTTTCATGCGACATTTTAGTTTTAAGTGACTTGGGGACTTTCATTAAAAATTATTGTTTAAAAAAAATACTCACGAAAGCTCATTTCGGAGACTTCCTTGAGAACAGTCTCTTCGTCGAGACTGAGAATGTTCCTCCTGCTCGAGCATAATTCTAGGAGCACCAGAGTAGGTCGCGTCTGCTGGATCGTCTGCAACAAATTCGAAAACATAAAATTTCCATTTCCTCCCAAAAAAATAATATTAATTTACTAAACCACTCACGTTCACAACATCCAGCTGACTCTGTTGGGAGAAGTGAGCCGTCCCAACCAAATACACGACGACCCCATTCGACGCAGTAAGAACAGTAACGGTATTGGGGAGCCCATCAACGACCCCTTGCGGTATATTCTCCGGCCCCATCGCCATCAGCTTCTCGACCTCCGAATCCGCCAAACTCTCGTCTTCCTCCTCATCAATCCCCTCATCCACAACCTCACGATTCTCGTTATTCAGATTCTTGCTATTCGCCGGCATCTCAACCACAGACGACCTCGTCGCCTCCTCCTCCTCTGGCGTCAATGATTTTTCAGTCTCAACAACAGGTGGCTTTCGCTGATTCACATTATTACTAATTCCAACCCGCTCCGTATGCTCATCATCATCACCATGATTATCTTCACCCTTCGCAGTCTCCTTGAGAACGACGACCTTGCCTCTCGGACTGATGACGGTCCTCCGCTCCTCCACCTCCTCCACAGCGCTCACATTAGCATTGCTGAGGTTGACGATAAGACTCGCGTTGACAACGGAAGGCGACTCCTCCGCGTCATATCCCTCCTCATCCGAACTGATCTCTTGCAGCGTCGTGTTCCCCGACTGCGAGAACACGCCGCTCAAATGATGCTGCTGCTGCTGTTCTTCGGGCTCCCCTTCGTCCGCCGTGTTGAAGATTGCCGTTCCCCCAGAATCGTTCGACGACGATGAAGTGTCCTCCTGAGCGGAACCAACGTCTTCAGTCCCCACGTTGTTGTTGTCCACTAATTCAGCTGGAACTTCTGGCTCAGCTGATGCCCCTGTTGACGTCGTCGTCTGGTCATCGTCATTACTCGAAGGGGCAGACTTCTTCCTCTGATTCCTATTATTCGGCCGCGCCCTCTTGCCCCCACCACCGCCGCCGCCACCCGCGGGCTTGTTCTGACTCGGTCGCGTCGTAGGGTTGTTCATGTCTAATTTCTTCTATCAGGGTTTAGTGAAGGTCAAAGGTCAAAAAGGGAGGAAGGAACGTTAGGAAAGGGATGATCAACTTAAACCAACGTTGCTTATCAACTCTTCATGCGCACAAGGTTATTTTCAAGCAAGTTACAACCTCCAATTACTCAAACTAATTCCTTTTACTGTTCCACGAATCAGGTATAATTAAATGTCGCCAGTCGCTGGCAAAATACCAGAAAATAATGAAAACGTCAAATCCAGTGCATTTACACACGTTTTTAAACACTTGCAAACGTTAAATGCACTTTTCTTATATAAAACAATAATCTAAAGCCTCCACAGTAAATAGCTGGACTTGATTTTGAAACGTAACTTTCTAACTAACCGTTCAAAAAAACGTAAATTCCACCAGCTTTTGTCGAGTTAAAATTCTACACCTGTTTTTCTTCGACAGAAACACTATTTTTTTGCACAACTTGCGACACTCATCACCACCTTACATCCAAGATCAACAAAAGGAATTTGAGCTAATTACTTTCCCGCGCTGAAATAATTCAATAAATTCAATAGCTCGCTGGCAGATGTCGCCCCAACAATATAATGCATACACGCTATAACGTAAATGCACTCTCTGGCTTACCCAAGCAAACAAAGACGAGTGAATTTTGAGTTTTGGGAAAATCTTGATATTTTTTTCTTTCTAAATCGTCTCTCTCGCCAAGAACCATGAAGATGCGCATGCATCTCAAAATAAAGTCTTCTTCTTCAGGTGCATAATAATATTTTCTCTCTCATGATGATCATCTTCCTTCAAGCGCGATCTTC
Organism: Heteromurus nitidus; assembly: GCA_034687055.1. Classification (NCBI taxonomy): domain Eukaryota; kingdom Metazoa; phylum Arthropoda; class Collembola; order Entomobryomorpha; family Entomobryidae; genus Heteromurus; species Heteromurus nitidus. Next base: position 29,020 of record JAQFZW010000715.1, on the reverse strand, counting down.
TTCTGACTTCTTCGCCACGGCCTAGCTGCCACCACAAAAATTCATAATAAATTATACTCTCATATTCAACTCAATTTTCCCTTTAAAAATATCTTTAAAAACAAAAACATTTGCTCATTTCCAAAAATAAATAATTTGAAAATAAAAATGAGTTAATCTCGACTTTCAAATCAAAAAGTCCAAAAACTGCACACATATGCACGTGTACATATCATTTATAACTCAGCGTTTTCCCCCAAAGTCGCGTCAACGGTTGAACGCGCTCGAGAGTAAACACGATGGGTTGAGAGGAGGAGGATGATACACTTTCGTTGGCACGAACGAACACGAAAGTGAACGTTTTTATATAAAAAAAATTATCCCTATAAACTATTACTAAACTTAAGATTCGTGTTTTTTTTTCGAAAAACATTTTGGCATAGGGTTCATATCAAAGTTTTTCCTTATGGTTGTTCAACATATATATCTGGCATTTCACCTTCCTCAACTATAATAAGACTTAAACATATACAAATCAATAGCAAAAAACATAATATATTAAAAAAAAACTCTCTTGATTTTCCACTCTGATTCCCGATACGGTCCAGTGCTCTCCTCCCTCTCCCAAAAAAACTTGAAAATTGCATGAACAAATTTTTTTCGCTTATAAACATTTTATTGTGCGAGTCATTCTGTCAGGTAGTACCCACACGCTAAAACCTCAACAAGTGTGTTTGCAGAAGAAAAAAGTTTCATAAAAAGAAATGTATATATTCTTAAACAGAGAGAGTGTAAACAACGCGGATATACATATACGGTAAAATGTATAAAGAAAATTGTTTAAAAAAGTTTATAGCAAAAAAATGGAGTAAAAATGAAAGTGAAATCAATAAACTTGAACTATATGATTGTGTTGAGGTTTAGAGTTTAGTTGAGAAGTGGTTAAGGCACCGTCTCGCACCTCATCACAATCTCATTCTCACAATTCTCGTGGTCGTGGTGGTACGACGATCCTTTTGCGCTCTTTTTTTTCCACGATGAAGTAGACGTTGAGTGTGAGCGAGTTTATATTAGTTTAATAAAATTCTGCATTTCTAGTCGAGTTTCTTGTTCATTCAAGTTAAAATATGAACAAGTTTGTGTGCTCAAGTGCGCTGCTGCTGCTAGCAGCCTGGTGTTGCGGTCTCGCTGACGCCAACAATCATGGAGGATTCGGACCGTCTCAGGTTTGTTTTAAAATTATTTTTATGCAAGTTTAATGTATCACTTAATTGGTGTGTGATTAATTGGGAAAGTGTAACCCGTCTCAACACAAATTTTCTCCAAAAACCGTCTCACATCGCCCCATTTAAAAAAATAAATTTCTCAAAAAACTTTCACTTTCACTTTTTTTGCCAGCCACCACCAAGCCACCACGGTCCCCCCGGACCACGCCCTCCCCGCCATAATAATGGTAACGCTCTCCCCCGCTACTACGACCACGGTCCACCCCCTCCACCAAGATCAATCATAGCGTCTCCAAAGCCAAAGCAAGTGGGCTTCCCCCACCCAAGCCAATTCATGGGCGCCCGAGCCGGACGTTCAGACAAGAGCCAGCAGTCGCCTCAACTGATCGCATCAGCGTCCAACACGCCCGTCCTCGTGCTCAAGAAGGAGGTGAGCCGACCTGTGTTGAGCAGCGCGGTCGCAAAGTCTGAATCAAAACAGCAGCAGCAACAACAACAACACCAACTCCCAATCGTGGTGCTCCCACCTCCATCTCAACCTCCATCGCAACCAAAAAGGGAGCAGCAGCAAGAACCTCAAGCTAGCGCCCCAAAGCCATCGCTTCACCACCAAGTGTCGTCGATGGAGCACGACTTGATGAGCGAAGAGGAGAACGAGAGTTTGTCGAGGAGCGCGTCCGCCGAGAGGAGAATGTTTTTCGAGAGCGTCGCCGCGAATAGCGGGCACACGGACAGGCAGGATAGACACGACGAGCCTCGTATCGAAGTTAGACCAATAACGCAGCCAATTGCGCCTCCAAAGCAAGCGAGAGCCGCAGGACCTGGACCCCGACCACGACCTGAGCGTATAAACCGTCACGATGACGATGAGGACGACGAGAGGATGGAGAGGATCGTGAGGAGCAACAGCAACAACAATCCTCACCCGTACAACGGAGGTCAGTTTGAGTATCCTCCACCTCAGTCAAACTACATCGCTCACGGACCCACTCGAGTGCCTGTCAAGTATCAGGCTGGAGTTATTGGACTCAAGCAAGACCGGGGCAAGGTTCGAGAATTTATATATAATTTAAACATAATTTTGAATTATAAATAATCATAATTTTGCGTTTAAAAAAATATCCTCAGCACCGCCCGTACAAACAACGTATCCAGCAGGCGCAGCATGAGTTGTCCGGCGAACGGTTGGAGGGTGACTCTGAGCTCGAGGAAGAAGAGGAGGAGGAAGCCGTCCCTGACCGACTCACAGAGCTGCTCGCCACGTCAAAGTTCGCTTGCGGAGGGAAGAAGGACGGGTACTACGCCGACGACAGTCTCAACTGCGAGGTCTTCCACTACTGCCAGGACGGAGGCAAGCACTCGTGGCTCTGTCCTAACGGTTTCGCTTTCCACCAGGTACTCTTGATCATACTTATCAGGATAAGATAAGCGTGAAATGCATACTAAAACATATGTGCATTGTGTACTATAGATCCACCTGATCTGCGTCCCACCAAGCTCCGACAACATTTGCAAGCAGAGCTCCGACTTCCACTTTGTGAACGAGTATCTGTACAGACCGATCAACGAGAAGGAGGCAGAGGGCACCAACATCAGTCTCAAGTACGCGGACAGGTACTTCCCTGATGGCTACAACCACGGGGCTGGCGATGTGCTTCTCCCTTATGACGATGGCGAGGAGGACGATCAGCGAGAACATAGGATCAGACCGCAGCAGGTACTTTTATCAATCGTTTAAGTTGATTCGCAACTTTCTGCGGAAATCGTAAAATATATACTTTTTAATGCTTGTACGTGAGATGTTCACGGGAAGTTGAGCTCTCGAGTCAGAGAAAAAGGGAAACTTGTAAACAATTGAACACGTTTTTTGTTTGGTGTAAAAATAACGTGCACGTGTGCGAGAGTTTATTAAACGCGTTGTTCAGGTGGAACGGCAATGTTGGTGTTTGGGTCCTTAAGAGCATTTGGTATGCAATATGCAACCCCCGTACCAACCACAATGCCGGTTGTTTCCGAACGCCCCCTCAATTAAATGCACTTTTCTCTAACAGATTCCCACACACGCGATGATGCATCGAGATTTTCTACTAAAAATCGAATTGAACTTAACACACTTTTTTAAATTGATTTTGCAGCCCCAGCAACACCACGCTCAGCAACAGTACGGTCACCACCCCCACCAACATCAACAGCAACAACCACCCCGTCGCCACCACCCTCATCAACAACAACAGCACCACGCGCCATCATCTCACCACCACTCCCAACACCCATCATCGTACAGCTCCCACCCATCCTTCGTCCACCAGCCCCACGGCCCCCCTCGCCCAACCCCGCAAACACACACGGGTTTCCTCCCTTCCCCTTCCCCATCGTCAGCCCCACACAGAATCCCGCTAGTAAACCACCATTCCCCACAATCCCACCCCCGCGTGATCCCTCAATCCGCCCTGCACGGCTACGCCCAGCAGAGGTCCGGTTCTCAAGTGTCCCCAACAATAATCCCCCAACAGCCGGTGCACAATAAGCACGGCAGTAGTAGCTCCCAATCTTCATCAAAGCACATGCACGGTAACAGTAACCCGAACGTGTTCTTTTCCCCTGAAACGATTAATATTCCGCTTAATCAGCGTAGACCCATTCCTAATCCCCACGCTGCTCACCACCCACAGATTTTTAGACCCAGTCCCCAAGTCGCGAGTAGCAGGTCCTCGTCAAGCACCAAACACTCACAACAATCTGCCAGTCACCCACAACAGTCACAAGCCCAACAATCGTCGTCAAGTAGGAAGCACAAGTACGACGAGTACGAGGACGAAGAGTATTAACTTATTAAATTTTAATTAATCATCATAGTATTCTTCAAACACACATATATTTTTTCATATATTGTATTTAATTCATGGATCTGTTCATTAAAAATAACATTTTTTAAATATTTTGGATGGTGTTTAACATTATTTTGTGATTATATTTTGGGGAAAACATCGTGACATACAATCCCATAGCACCAATGCCAACCCGTACAACATATTGGAATATTTCGTCAATGCATTATGCACGAGCCAGCTTATCTTACTACTGATAACATAGAAATTCTTATTTGAAGTACTCGTTTCGTTGTTGAACTTGAAGTGGTCCAGAACGAGGTCTTGTACAATCAATATTGGACGAATACATTGAAAACAATCGGGGGAAAATATTAAAACATTCAACTGGAATGGGCGTTTCAGTTAGAAATTAAATAAACTATTTATACTATTACGCCAAGAGTTCAAATGGAAACGACGTCAAATAGTGTGGATGTCGTTGCAGGAATAATCCTGGATCATAAATCATTCTTGATCATAAAACTTGTATAAAACGTATGATAGTTAAGCAAAATTATTTGTTTGCGTAGAATGCGAGCTAACTGAAGTATGCAACGCGCTGCAAAACTCACCCGCGTACGGCTCTCTCGTACCAAAAATCAATGCGATTGCGGTTCAACTCAAAATCGATGGAGGGAACGCAGATAGGGTCAAGAGGGGGTTGGCAATTGGGGTAATGACGGACTTTGTAGCTCTCCACGACATCCTTTCCAGCTGGAGAGCAAAAGTCGCTAATGAAGCCAGGCTGAGCTTACTTTTGGAGGTGCTGGAAAAGTGTGGACTCGGGGGAGTTGCAGGTCAACATTTTATGGGCACCGGATCCAGCACCCACATTGATGACAACAACGAGTTTGACGACCATTTGCTGGAATCCGAATCAAGAGACAAGGTCTACTCTGTCGCGTGCAAATTCACTTTGTCGTCAGAGATGCTCGGTCTTATCGATCCGACAATCCAGTGCAGGGTCGTTAGCATCACGGAGGAAAATTTTGATTATGTCAAAACCCTATGCTCGGACAAAAACCATGTGATGGTGGTCCGGGACACCATGAAATGGTCGCATCTAGCGAAGAAGCGGAGCGTATCTGCAAATTCCGTCAGAGTCTCTGGGAAATTAATAAGCTTCAGGGAAGTTGCTAACATGGCGAACGTATGGGACAAACTAGATGAGTCGCTAGATGAGCACACACGCTTCTTGACCTCGTATACTGGTGTGGGAAGTTAAACTAATTCCCGTTGCACGAAATTTTTTTTTGGATTCAAAGGCCGTATTGGGTACCAAAATGACGGGAATCACGCCCTGATAACGAATATGAAATTAGAAATTACTCTCATTGAACCGTTTCGACGTTATAGCGCGCTATTCATCGCAGTCCAGGGGGCCGCCGGAGCGACGACTTTATCAGTCTCTTAATTAGCAAGGGGGCCGAATGGGAGAACACAAACAACAACCAATACCACTGTGCTCCACCTTGCTGCAGCGTGGGGTATAGCGTCAACGCGCTCCGCTTCTTCATCGCGAAGGGGTGTGGCGTGAACGCATGGAATAAGGATGACGAAACACCACTGCACTGCGCGTTTACGGGAGAACGTGTGTCAAATCAGTCTCCTTTATGCATTTCTTATGTGAAAAATTATCGTCTTAAAACCCGTTTTTCTACTATACGAGTATCGGTAGTTTCGATGAAGTAATAAGGTGGAGGGAATGGCGCGGTTAATTTAACTGGCATTTAATTTAAAACAAAATTGGCCCTGGCAGGTATGAACATCTCTCTATATTTTACCAGAATTTATTAATTTTAAGATCGTCTATAATCGCAAGTTATTCACAGAACGAATGGAGTCAAATACAAAAGATTCAGCAAAAAGCATAATATATGAATTAACGTTCCATCAAGACTCAACAAAGACATCTAAAATCTAATATTTCTCACTTCGCCCCATTCCCAGGTATATGGGACCAGTACAACGAAGGGAAACCATGTATATTCATTACTCTTCACAGGATCGTTATAATACATCCACAGGATACACACAACCCAGCAAAACATGCCTAACATCACCTTCTCCTTCCGCACTTTTTGTATATTATTATCCACCTACAAAAGAACACAAACCCACCAAAAAAACATTACATGAACGAACAGACGAATGACGATGAGAGCGAGACGAGATTTATAACGGATAAGCTCTCTCTCTCACTTCACGTTTTTCCCAATATAAATAAATTCCCAAAAACCAGTTAACTATAAACCAGTAATTAATTACACACGAATCTCGTTCGTCTGCCAAAAAACCATACAAAACCAAGTGCTTTTTTTTAATTTTTGTGTGTGAACAAGTCAAGTGGTTGCAAAAAAAGTGTGTCACATGTGTTGGACCGATGACGGAGAGTCAACATAATAATCCAAGAGTGTGATTATCTTGTCAAAAAGAATTTAACCTCACGTTTGATTGCGTTCGTGCGTGTTTTAATCATTATGATTAATAAGTTTATATAAATATAATGTGAACGAGTTAAGATATACGCGAAAAAAAAATGAAGAAGAGAGAGACTGAAATCTCCTCCCGTCCCACGCACCGTTAAGTTGACCATCATCAGCAGCGACTTGTTTACGGACTCTCGTGGTGTTGTGGGAGGAGTACACCTTCATTCTCGTCAGGTGTGCGACGACCACTTATTCTGTTGTCGTCGTGTCGCGTATTCTTTTTTTGTCATTCAACACAACTCGCATTCCAATAAATATAAATTAGTTTAAGTGACGACCTTCAGCAATCCTTCTGTGAGCTCTGTGAGCTCAACAAATAGATAAACGTAGTTATTTTTGGAGTTTGCGTTGGCTGCAAGATCGTCATATAATTATATCGTCGTCAGGGGATTGTGTTCAAAGATACGCGTATGACTGGAATTTTAACGTGATTGATTGATTGATGATGGTGAATAGTTTTTATTTTTTCGGGGGGTTATCATCGAGCTCACCTAGGTTCTTTAGTTTTTAGACCTTAATTGAAATTTGGAACAAACCACATCCGTTTATTTTGTAAAAAACATGTCTGGAACACTGCCAAGCCAGTTCAAGGCGAATCATAACAATAATAACGAGAGCGGGAGTGAGGATGATGACGAGGAGGTGGCCGAAGAGGAGGAGGAGGAGGAAGACAGATTGAAGAAGCGGGATGAAGGAGAGGATGATGAAGATGAGGAGGATGGAGGGAGAACGTCGTCGTCGAAATCTAATCTTATGACTAAAAGTGGTACTGGGATTGTGAGTGGGGGGTCAGCTGCTCCTCCTTCTACCTCTGTTAGAGTCGCTTTGAGGTGGGGTTGACAAATATTAAAGCAATATGTAAGTATTAATGATGATTTTTGCTAAAAATATTAAATATTTTGTTTTTATTGCAGGATCCGGCCCCTTCTCCCCCGCGAAGTGATTGCGAACGCGAGGGAGTGCATCAGCGTTACTCCGAACGAGCCTCAAGTGTGGATCGCTGGGACGCATGCGTTCACGTACGACCACGTGTTCAAAACTGACGCTCCCCAAGACGATATCTTTTGTAATGTCGCGAAGCCGTTGGTCGATGGGATTTTGGAAGGGTACAATGCTACGATACTCGCGTATGGGCAGGTTCGTTAAGCAAACTTAATTGTTATAAAAATATTTGTTTAAACATGTGTTAAAATATGTGTATGCACTGCCTTTAGACTGGCTCAGGGAAGACGTACACGATGGGCACCGGTTTCGACCCAGAGGTGACGACAACAGCGACGACCGCCCCTCCGACACTCGGGCTGCTTCCCCGCTGCATCGCGTACCTTTTCGAGCAGATCCACGAGCGGACAGTGAAGACGTCTCCTCCACCCGATTTCAAGATCTCTGTCCAGTTCACAGAGTTGTACAATGAAGAGGTGATCGATCTCCTCTCTGACACACCGTCCTTTACATCATCATCATCTTCTTCTTCTTCCAGGCCAAACTCTGCGTCGCAAAAGTCGTCGGTGCGGATCCATGAGGACGCTCAAGGGCAGATTTATCTTGTGAACATCCACACGAAGCCGGTTGGGAGTGCTGGGGACACGCTTGAAGCGTTGAAGAATGGGGCGCTGAACAGGACGACTGCGAGCACGAATATGAACGATTCTAGTTCGAGGTCACATGCCATTTTTAGTATTATGGTGACGCAGAATCGGGTCGTTAGGGAGAAGAGTGGCGCGACGGATATTGAGACGTTGAGCGCCAAGTTTCATTTTGTCGATTTGGCGGGGAGCGAGAGGCTGAAAAGGACGCTTGCTACTGGGGACAGGGCGAGGGAGGGGATCGCCATCAATTCGGGGCTGCTGGCGCTTGGGAACGTCATCTCCGCTTTGGGGGACAAGTCGAAAAAGTCGACTCATGTCCCGTATCGGGATAGCAAGCTTACGAGGCTGCTTCAGGACTCGTTGGGCGGGAATTCTCGAACGTTGATGATCGCGTGTGTGAGTCCGAATGAGCTGGATTTCGTGGAGACGCTGAACACGATGAAGTATGCGAATCGGGCGAAGAATATCAGGAATAAGGTCGTTGTGAATCAGGATAAGAGCTCGAGGACGATTAGTCTGCTTAAGGAAGAGATTGCGAACCTGAATGCGGAGCTGCTGGAGTATAAGCGGGGGAGTAGAAAACCAGAGTTGGAGCGGGAGTGCGACGTTAATGCGGAGAATATTATGCTGCTTGCTGAAGTTGATACACTCAAGTCGAAGCTAAAAGCGAAGCAGGATACTATTGACAAGCTCACGAGTCAGTTGGCGAGGTTGCAGGCGATTACGATCGCGGATGAGGCGTCGAGCGGGTGCGATCTTACGAATATGGTCAGCAAGTATCTGTGCGAGATTGAGGATTTGAGGGCGAAGCTTTATGAGTCAGAGTCGGAATGTGAGAAGCTTAGGGCGAAGCAGCGGCAGATTATCAAGAATTTGAGTAGTCCGAGGGAGAGTGGGGGTGGGGGACATGTTGTTATGGAGACGGAGAGTGTCGCGAGTTTGCTGAGCAAAGCGAAGGAGGAGGTTCAGAGTGAGCAGAGTCGGGTGAAAGGGGCGAGGAAAGTTAAGGAGGTTCCGGCGGATGATGAAGATGCCAGCTCGTCTGAAGAAGAGGAGGAAGATGATGATGAGGAGGAGGAGGATGATGAGGATGAGGATTCGAGTGGGAGCGGGGATCCGAATGCTTCGAATTACACTGAACTCGCGAATTTGACGCAAGAGATTAACACGAAACAGCGGTTGATTGAGGAGCTCGAGAATAGTCAGCTGAGGCTCGAGAGTCTTAAGCAGAAGTATGAGGAGAAGCTTGGGCAACTCGCGAATAAAATCAAGTCGACGGAGGAGGAGCGGGATGCTGTTCTCAAGAATAAGAGTGCTGCGGGGAGGGGGCAGAAGCAGATCGAGTATGAGGCGAAGATTAAGGAGCTGCAGAACGAGTTGAAGAAGTGGAACACGGCGAAAAAAGAGCACGCGAAAATGATTAGGAATCAGACGAATTATGAGGCGCAGATCGGGAAGTTGAGGAGGGAAGTGGAGGAAATGAAGAAACTTAAAGTGAAGCTTATGAATCAAGTCAAGAACGAGAATTTAAGGCATCGCGAGCTGGAGAAGCAGCGGATGAAGGAGATTACTCAGCTGAAAAAGGAGTCGAGGAAACATGAGATTAGAGTTAGGAAGTTGGAGAGTGACTCGAAGCTTAAGGAAGTTGTGCTTAAACGGAAACTTGCTGAAGTTGAGATGCTCAAGAAGAATAGGGCTAATAATCCTGGGAGGATGCGTGGTGGGGTTGGGGGAGGAGGTGGGGGGAGTAGGGCGAGTCCTGTTAAAGGGAAACAGGTTTGGTCGAGGATACAGTCGAATCTTCATAAGGATGTTAGTTCCAGGTTTAATGTCGCCGGGTTGGAGAAAGATATGGTCGGGTTGATTTCCAGGAGGAGTGATCTTAATCAGATGCTGAAAGGGGAGACGGATGTTGAGGAGATTGACTCGATTGAGAGTAACTTGAGGTTGGTTGAGGAGAAAATTAGGGTCGTTCAAGAAGAGATTTTGTTGTCGAACCAGCTGGGGGAGGAGGATTCTAGTAGGGGTAATAATGGGGGGAGGAGTCGGAGTAGTAGTGCTGTTCAGAATTGTGGGGGGAGTGGGGTCAGGGCGGGGATCGGGGACGTTGTGCTGGGCGGGGCAGATTTTGCGTATGTGCTCGAGAAGCTATATGAACAGAGTCTGTCCAGTTTGAGTGAAGTCGCGGCGCTGGAAGGAAGGTTGAGGGAGACTGAGGAAGTTAATAAACATGTGAGGGGGTTTAAAGTAGTTTTTTAAAATTAATTTAAATTATTTTTTAAATTTTAATTAAATTAATTTTTCTAATCACTACAGCTCCAGCGAGATGTGGAGACAGTCCGTGAGCTGTTCCACCACATGTACGTGCGTAAGTTAAATGGGGACCCATCACCTCCTGAAGCGATGTTAATGCCTCCTCCGCCAGCTCCTCCTCCAGTGGCGGCGCAAATCCAAGCTCCTGGAGCTCCGAAAGCGAGGAGACGATTGACGGCGACGACGCAGGAGCTGCTTGGAGCGTCGACTGAGAGTTTGGAGCTGCTGAGTGATGTGCAGCCGCCGAATAATCTCGCGAATAGGACGTTCACGAGGGGGAACAGGCTGACGCAGAGTATGCGCGCTGGTGGGAGTGGTAACAACATGACCAATAATAAGGTGCCTGTTAAACGGACTCTTACCAGACAGGATACTTACGCTGTCATCGACTCTAACGTTCTTAATAACACGTTCGTTGTGTGAGTTTTATTACGAGTTCAACTAATTAATTGTTAATTAAATTAAATAAATATTAATATGGTGTTGCTTGCTTGTTGGTGTGATGATGAATTTAATAATCAATGGTTTCTATAGCGAGGGTCCCTCTAATCCTAACAATGAGCCTACTAATCACACTAACAAGACTGCGCTCCAGAGGAGCGTGTCAGAGATTGTGGAGCAGGCGGGAGGGAGGAGCGCCAGGAGCCAGTCAGCCAATAACAGCTCTTCTTTCAACTCGTCCAACACGTCTAGCTCGTCAGGTTTCGTCAAGGTCAGTTTCTGCACAAATTTTATCAAATTTAATCTTAATGACTTAATTTTTATTAAATTTTTTGTGATGATTGTGCAGTCTCCCAGGGGGAACGCATGGTTGCAGCTAACTCAGCCGCTTGACGGACACTCGAAGCCGATCCTCTGCCTTAGCTCGACGGAGGAGGTGCTTGTGTCCGGGTCGAAAGACGGGACTTGCCGGGTTTGGGACCTCGAGTCTGGATCGCAGATCGCGTGCTACGACGGACATCCTCATAACGTGTCTTGCGTCTGCCACGTGCCCGATCTCAACCTCATTCTAACGGGGTCGTCGTACCAAGTCAAGATCTTTGATACAAGGTCTAATCAACCCGTTAAGGTGCTCTGGTGAGTCATTCAATTTTGTTTAAAAATAATAATATTTTATCAAAATTTACTTAAACTTAAAATCGTGTATTTTTATTTGAAGCTCTTCCGGTTCGTCAGGATCGCAAGTGCCACCACCTCAGCCCCCGATCCCGTCTCTTCCGCAGTCGACCACGCTTCCTCGAGTGAACGACCTTCCTTTCGGGGAGAAGTTGGTTCACTCGATCCAGGCAGTCCGCAACTACTTTTACACGAGTTTCGGCGAGAGAATCCGAATCTGGGACCTGAGGAAAATGTCGTCGCTAGGGATTCTCGCTGGCAAGCATAACGCGAGCGTCATGTGCATCACTGGAGCAGCGTCAGGGCTGCACGACTCTGAGTGGGTCATTTCAGGGTCGAAGGACCACACGATTAAGGTTTACGAGTATGAGCGGGATGCGCTTCCTGAGCAAATCACTTCGATTCATAACCTCAATCCGCCGCACTATGACGGGATCGAGTGCTTGTTGCTTGGAGATAAGAGTGGAGCGCTGTATTCTGGGTCGAGGGACACGTGCATCAAAAAGTGGGATCTGGACAACTTGAAGATGGTGAGCACTGTTACCAACGCACACTCTGGCTGGATCACTGGGCTGACGAATGTGCCGACGGGGACGTACGATGCTGGCGGGAATGAGTATGTGCTCAGCTCGTCAAGGGATGGGTGCATTAAAGTTTGGGACTCGACCAAAGAGTTTAGGGAAATTGCTAGGTTCGAGAATAATCAGTCGCTAGAATGTGTCGACTCGAACAGTAGGTTCGTGTTCTTTGGAGGGAGTGCGGGCGCTGGCGGCAACTCGATTGGGTGAGCATAATATTTATGTGTTTTTGAGTTATTTTTTTTGGTTGCCCCTGTTACACTTTTTTTCGTTGCTATGGAAATGTATTTATTTTTTGCTTTTGAGTTTAATTTAGCACAAGGTACAGTATTTTTATTTCAAAATAAGCTTGTTTTTATGAAATTGTCCCAAAAAATATCGAAAAAGACTTTCCTAACGTGTACGATGCTGGTGTGTGAATATATAGCTGCGCGCAGGTGAATGAGCGCCTGTTCACGCTGCTGGTCCAGTACCGTGACTACCAACAGCAACACGGGACCCCGCGAGAGCGCTCTTACTCTGCGCTGCTCGCGTCAACATCCCGGTTAAGCGTGAGTCCGAGCAGCAGTCCAAAAGTGAGGCGGAAGGCAGCGTACTTTTACAACAACGTGACTGGAGGACACTCGTTAGCAGCAAACAGCAGTGGGAGTCCTCACCTCCACCCGCATCACCCCCACCACCTCCAGCAACACATGTTCGGCAGCACAGAGAACATCATGACGAGATCAACTGGAGGACTTACATTTCTCGACTTTTAATAAAACAAAAACTTTTTTTTCTTCAAAACAAAAATCTCAAATCTTCTACAAACTAAATACTCCTTCCATAGCAAAACGGGAAAAAGTGAGCACAGGATTATGTGAATTTTTTGTTTGAATTTTTATATTGATTTGTTGTAGTAGCGACGGTCTCGTTGGCGCGTACAAACTAAGCGACAACGTGTCAAAGAACATTCTCTCCAGTAAAAACAACAACGTGCTTCCGAGAACGGTGACGAGTCGCGGTGGGAGTGGAGGCACCACCAACATCCACAAACAAACACAGTATTTAACCTTGGAACAGGCGTGATCGTCATCATCATCACAATTAATTTATAATTAAAATATTTCACGTTTGAGATTATTTAACGTATACTAATTAACTAATATGTTTAATAATGATTTTTTTCTATCTAAAACCCGAACGTGTTTCCGACTACAAATAATTTAATTTAACCAAAGTCTGAGTAATTTGAATGTGTTGTTTAAAAAAACGGCTTAAACACAAAAAGTCTCATACTACTTGTATTTTGTATTAACGACTTTTTTTACTAACATTTCAGTCATGTAGCGTATTTAATTAATACTAACCCCGTGATCAAAGTGAACATTAAATCGTCTCGTCGTCGCATAACTTTTTCCCCTCTTTTTTGTACGTGATTAAATTTAAACTTATAACCTGTATATAAAGCAATGTACAATTTTGATCAATAATTAATAATATATCGTCTCCCCCCGGTTGTGTTGTTTAAGAAAGGAAAAACAAGTGATAATAACGTATTAGGTTATTGCTTTTTTCTATTTTTTACAATTAATGAATTTTTTTTAGCGTTTTAGAGGATAATTTTTCCCCATCGTAATTTATTTGTGTAAATATGAAGAAGAAGAATTGAGTTAAAAGGAAAAGCGACCGTGTGTACCTTTTAAATACATAAATACATGTCAATGGTTTTCCTTCGAAACATTTCATAATAATCAATTAAATATGTGTAAATTGTGAATTAATTTGAACTACGGAGAATTTGAAATGATTAATTAATCAAATTAAACGAACTTAAGCTAGTACAATCATGTGTAATTTTATTTTATTTTTTACATGAAAGCACATATAATTATTAGCAACAAAGCATGATTGACAAAAAAAATGCATTTGAGAGTAAGAAAGACACGCCGAAGCACGTTGCGTTGCGTATTTCATATATATTATTTTCAAGGGTAAAAAGATCTCCCCGAATATCTCGTAGATGGTGTGTCCGGATCCACACGTTAAAATGCAACGAAGCAACAAGCTTCTTTCTTCTACAAAATATTGTGTACTCTTCAAAAGATGCTGCACAAATGCTTAGTTTAAAAAAATACATGCAAGCAACCTCGTCGTCGCGTGCATGAAATAATGTTTAAGGAGCAGCGTCTACGCGTATATATGAAACTAGAAATGAACATGAAAAATCAAGTTCTCTTGAATATCATGCTTTTTGGGTATTCATAAAAAAACTGTCTTCTCTTCAGGGTTACGAGTATGGGTTCTCTCTGAAAAAGAAAAATCCGTTCTCGCTACTTTTTTTTCGAGAACACACATAAAAATTGATATGATGATATATATATTTTTACTCGCGTCTTAATACTTTTGGTCCATCGGGTTCTTCGCTGTCAAAAAGTACGAGAGAGGATAGCTTCTCTCGAATACATTTTCGTGTATTCTTTCTTTTTGGTCTTATTTTTCCCGAAGGAAATGCATCCTTTTTCTCTCAAACTAACCTATCTTAAAACAGCGTGTATATGAAGAAGAAGGGTTCTTGGTCGTCTCGGCTCTCCTGATTACTATTTCATCCGCGATAGGGGAATAATAATAATATTACATATGCCTGTGCCTCTCATATTTGCTTGAGGAGACCATGAACGTGAACATTGATGCTGTGTGGATCTGTGTGAACATATAAACGTGAGCTCATCATATGCACACTCACTCCATATACCCATTTGTAATGGTCTCTTTGTTCTCGGACTTTTGCTGGCTGTGATGCTTTTACTGCTCAGATCGGGCGATACACTGATACTCTCCTCATAAATATATTCATGCTTACTAGTTGTGGGGCAGCAGGTGAAAGATATTTTTGAAGCTATGGGTTTTGCAGCAGAACACAAAAAGTAATATGTAGAGAAATAACAAAAACCTTAATTGGTTTGAATATTCATTTTGACTGTGAAAAAATTGCATATTATGTATCCCTGGTAGGCATTATTCCTCATTATTAGTAGGCTCATTATCTCTGAAAATACAATTGACAGCCATGGAAACCAAATTTACTAAAATCGTTAACCGTAACTAGTATGAAAATGATTGATTGCACGCTACTTTACATTATTTATTTCCAATTCCTAACAATACTGGGGGAAAAGTAAGTTTTTGCAGATAAAATCCTCATCATTTAACTCGTGCATGCATTTAAAAACCTGGATGGAATGACAATTTGAACTAAAATTAAATAGCGCAAAACCTTCCACAACAATTTCTGTTTCAATTTGAATTTAACTGAATTTTTCAAATTGAATTTATGAAATATTTATCTCAAGGAATTTACTCATCCTAATTAATAATCGACAAGTATAAACAAATTCGAATATGCGGTTTCCATGGATATGCTTCCTCCACTCATTTTCGTTCATAGTCATACGAACTTATTACGAACCCACATCATTGTTCATAAAAATATACCTCAATTTTGTTAAAATTCCCCACACCAACTTTCATGATTTCATCACGACTACCATACCCACCAATTCATTCCCAATTCCACTGTTGCATCAAAATTACATCCTCTGCTTACGGCACACACCCGATAATAGTTGAAGATGATCCAAAAGCACACAGCACACACATATTTTTACGGCGAGAGAGGAAGCTCTCTCGCACAAAAACGCTCTCGGGTAGTTGCTCTTCTGTCAGAGCTTCAAAAAAGAAGAAGAAGAAACCTCTGTACCCCTCCACACATTACTACCACCGTGTATTAAAATACATGCCTAATATCCGATCCCGTCATATACAAAATTGCAGGAATGTGTATACACACAGTATATACCTTAAACTTACAACCAGAAAAAAATCCCCATAATAAAAACAAGTTATATACTCCACACATATTCAGAAAGAAAGAAAAAATCTTGAAGCATTTGAGAAGAACAAGAAAAAGAGAAGCCAAAGCCAAGCCATCATTTTTTTACCCAACATCTTAAACTTTAAGTAATATATATATATAAATTATCCTTCTTCTTGAACTTGTGGCTGAGAGAGGAGCATCAGAGAAACACATCATCATCGTCATCATCAGCATCTTCTCCTTCTTCTTCTTCGCCAATCTTAAGATATTCCGTTCAAAAGAAATAAAGTGAAGCTGACTCTTATATATCTTGTTCACGAACAGAAGAAAAAATTATAATTAAAGCGTACGCGGTGTAGTAAGCTAGTGTGTGTGTATGTGTGTGCCGACACTGCCAAACTGCCGTCAAAAATATAACCTAATCATATTGACGTCAAAAAAAGGAAATTAAAGTTGAAATCAATACATTTTTCTCCAAACAAAAAAGTGAGGTTTATATAAATAAAAATTAAGAAACGGATATCCCCCCCAAGCTTGTCAAATGCCCAGGAACGAGCTGAAAACGGAGCATAAATGAAGAGACCAGTCGGTGTCGTCGGAGTCCAACAAGAAGTAGGAGAAGACTCATCTTCATCACCACCGTCATTAGCACAAGTTGAAGACCAAGAAGTAGCGTCAGTTGACGGAGTAGTTGGAGGAGGAGGCAGTAGTAGTGACCATCAACATCATCATCACTTTCCCATTCATCCGGTGAAGCAGGAGCTGGCGAGAATTTCCAACGGAGGAGGAGCAAGCCCTGAGAATAATCTTTGTAGTGGAGGTGGCGTCAAACGAAAACGAGATAACTGCGCCAACGGGGGAATCATTCAGCAGTTTCAGACGGAACAACAACACGAGGAAGAACCTTATTGTGCGGCGGCGGGGAGTAGTGGTGGTGCGATTTTAGGGAGGACCAACGGGAATAATAATAACAACAATTTTAGAGGAGAGAACAATAATAATAACCATTTTGAGGTGAGTTTTTATTTTATAATTTAAATTTAATTGAATTTTAATTTTGTATTTATGGTGGGTCAGCTGATTTCATAAAGTTAAGACGATAGGTGCGCATTCATGAAATAAGAACGTCATCATAATGATATGTTGTAAATCTCTGTCATATAAAAGTAGTAATTTCCAGAAATCTGTCCAGAAATTGTTAGACATGATGATGATGATGATGATGATGATGATGATGATAGTATGACACATAATGATATACCCACATGCTTGTCAACAATGCAACAGTCAGGTTTTTTTTGTCGTTCAACACACACGCTGGAGATTTTTGATGCAGAGAGAAATATATAGCCTTGTTGCCGATATACTCCGGGTGGGAGTGTGCGGACACTCCGGACGGGAACGGGTGACTCCGAGTGCATGTATATATGCTACAACCTCCTCCTGTTGCGTTTACAAAAACTTTTTGGTAGGGCTTCTTTTGTCGTCGTGCAGGGTACGAGAGAGTGGAGGAGGAGGAGGTGAGGAGGAATAACTAATCGATATATATAGGCTGGAAAAAATATTTTATTATGCTGCCATATGATAATCTTATATATAACACTATATACTGACACACCTGTTGAGTGATCCTGATCGTCGTGTGTGTCTCAAGTTTGGAAACATTTTTAAAATAAAATTGTACGAAATTATTTAAACGCAGGGAGTAAAGATGGAGGACCCAACAGTGACGAGTGGTGAGGAGACGACATCCCCGAATAACAACGCTCCAGCACCTCCGCCCAACGAGAACAACAACGAGGCGAAAAAAGTGAAGCTGACGACGACGACGACAAACGGGCACGAGAGCATGGAGACTGGGAACGAGTTGGCAGAGTACTACGACAACAATGGGGTAGCGACGAACGGGGACGTTGTTAATGGGGGAGAGCATGGAGGAGCTCAAGCAGTGGTACACACTCCGCAGAACAATGTGTCTAAACCGAGCAAGGTGGTGCACATTAGGAACATCCCGAGTGACGTCAGCGAGACTGAAATCGTCCACCTTGGCATTCCCTTTGGACGGGTATCTAACGTTCTTGTGTTGAAAGGGAAGAACCAGGCGTTCCTTGAACTCGCTGATGAGTCTGCCGCTATCGCCATGGTGAGCTACTTCACTAATTGTGTCGCCCAGCTCAGAGGGAGGTCAGTGTATGTCCAGTACTCCACTCACAAGGAACTCAAGACAGATCAGTCTCATTCCAATGCCAACTCGGCCGCGCAGGTAAATATACGCTTTGATTATTAATTAATTAATTAGCTTGAGATTTTAACAAATTTTTGCTTGCGTTTTTAGGCCGCTCTGCAAGCGGCGCAGGCGCTGGTGGGCACAACAGACACGCAAGGCGGTCCGAACACGGTCCTCCGCGTGATCATCGAGCAGATGGTCTACCCCGTGACGCTAGACGTGCTCTACCAGATCTTCTCCAGGGTTGGCAAGGTACTCAGAATCGTCACGTTCACCAAGAGCGGCTTCTTCCAGGCTCTCATCCAGTATCCGGATGTCGTCATGGCCCAGGCTGCAAAACTCGTAAGCAAAAAAACACTGCTTAAGTTTACTTTATTGTAGTTTTGCTGCGTGTAAATCTAACATCGCTTGTGTACGCAGAGCCTTGACGGTCAGAACATCTACAACGGATGCTGCACGCTTCGCATCGAGTACAGTAAGCTCGCGTCGCTGAACGTGCGCTACAACAATGACAAGTCTCGAGACTACACAAACCCGACTCTTCCCACAAGTAAGTGACTTTCGAAAACAATCTGCTTTTTCGTAATTCAGCTATAAAATCTTATATTTTAAAAATGGCGTAATAAAAAAACTACAGCAGCGACACCTGGCGGCCCACATAATACAGGTTCATCAGCAGGGTCGTCGAACACGACGCCCGGAGGTTCGACGCCTCTGTCTCTCCACGGCAGTTCGAACCACCACTCATCAGCGGCGGCAGCAGCAGCAGCAGCGACGCTCGCAGGCATGGGCTTGTCGCCACTCACAGGCCTATCTAACCTGGCGACAAACGCCGCGACGATCGCCAATCTGACGCAGTCGTTATCCAACGGAGGAAACTCTGGAGGTTCTGGGGGTAATCACGCAGTCGCAGCCGCCGCAGCGGCGGCAGCAGCAGCAGCAGCGGGCCTAAACCCGAACAACCCGAACGCACACCACCATGTGGCCGCGGCACTGCACCCACACCACATGACTCATCTTCCAGCGGCAGCAGCAGCGGCGGCAGCTGCAGCCGCCGCCCACCACGCCCATCATCCCCATCACCACCACCACGCGCACCACCAGCACTTGAGTGCAGCGGCGGCAGCCGCACACGCAGCCGCCATGAACCACCACGCGCTGCATGGGTTCCACCATCACGCCGGGGTCGCGACTGGAATCGGGAACGTCGGACTCCCTGGATGCGTGCTCCTTGTCAGCAACCTCAGCGAAGAGGTGAGTGCTACAACTATTTTTTTAAAAACTTTAAAATTTGCGGCACTCTTACTACTTTTTTTCCTCCTCCAGCTACTTTTTTTTCTAAATATTATATATTCTCCAGCAGATATATATACGCATATTACTTTATTCTCTTCATATATGTTGATTTCAATCGGGGGGGCGCAGCCAATTCAAAAAAATGCATAATCTATCTCTCTCACAACCTCAGTGTTCTGCTATATATACCAATTTATAATATATATTGGGTTTTGTTTAAATTACTTACTCCTCACTTCATATACGTGTCTATTTATAATACTACTCTCGTACTGAGGTGATTTCATTTCACATTGCTGCTGTGCTCATTGTTATCCTCGTCAAAAAACTATTTCCATTTCCTACTCTTCTTTACTGCGGGATCAAAAGCCAATTACTTTCCATTATTTCAAACAAATCAGTTCACACAACACAAGTGCGGGTTTTTGAAATATATGTACCAAATCACAATCATGGGAACTTTTTACAACATTTTAGTCAATCATACGCGCTAAAGCATCTCCGGAATAGAGAAATCATCGAGTTGCCATGACCGTGAAAGCAGTTTAGTGTCCTCGTTGAAAAAATCCAGGATTTTTTTCTCTCGTAAATCCAACAACTCGGAATTCTCACAAAAAAATCCCGACCGGGGTCATGGGGGTAAAGATTCAGAGCACCCGCGTAGTTGTTAAAATTGCAACGAGAATCATGAACGTTGAAGTTTAACCCACTCGTTCGAACACCCCTATATATCTGAGGCAGTTTTTGAGATTTTTTTAATAGAAATTATTGCATCCTCTAAATATACACAAAAGAAAAGGCAGTTTGGAAGGTTAAAAACACGTAATGGTTGCTAGAACTACAAAATGTGCGTAAAAATTAAATTGTTGATAGAGAACCAGCTTCCGAACCTTCCTTCCATTCACGTCAACTCTACCTTCTCGCTCTTGTTATCTAAGCTTCCAAACCCCCCGTGTTTTATTATTATTTATTTGTTTGTGTTGAAATCGCTGACAGTTCGAGCGAACGCATATTATACGTCAGGTTTAATTAGCAATGCATTAGAGTGGGTAAAAAGGCAGGCTTAAAAATTTAATTAGGCAACATCGGCGACCAAGTTTAACTGTTTAGGTACACATACACAAATCTCTTTTTCTCGTGACGTTCTTGTATTTTTTTGTGTGTAAA
Organism: Heteromurus nitidus; assembly: GCA_034687055.1. NCBI lineage: Eukaryota > Metazoa > Arthropoda > Collembola > Entomobryomorpha > Entomobryidae > Heteromurus > Heteromurus nitidus. Next base: position 8,314 of record JAQFZW010000715.1, on the reverse strand, counting down.
TTTTTTTTATATTATATAATTTTTTTCTCCTTAAAACGGAAAAAAATACTTATTGTTGTATATTTCCTTCTAGTCGATCACACCCGATGGTCTGTTTACACTATTCGGTACGTACTCCAAAAAACGAAAAAACATTTTTATATATATTTTTATCCTATATTTAACCTATTTTTAAAATCTATCGCTTTCATGTGTTGTTTATACAAATATGTGTGTTTTTATGTGTTTTAAAAATCTTTTTTTATCATTATTTTGTGTCCAGTCAATTTTCTATGCTAACAATTTAACTCGATTTTCATTTTATTTTTTTGCGGATTTCGCTTATTTTTATTATCACTCGTGTGGGTTTCTTAAGCTAAATTTATTTTTTGAAAAGATTGAGTAGCTTGATTTGTTTCCAAAAATAAACTAACTTGTATTTTATAATCGATTTTGTGCGCAGGCGTGTACGGTGACGTGCAGCGCGTCAAGATCCTATTCAACAAGAAGGACTCGGCTCTCGTGCAGATGAGGGAACCTACTCAGGCGCAGTTAGGTGAGGTTTTGGGCTGGAAAGTGTTTAAAAAAATGATTTGTGGTGAATAGTGCTTCACAACCTTAATTTATGATTTTCTTAGCGATGACATATCTTGACCGCCTGAAGTTGCACGGGAAGGTGATTCGAGTGACGATCTCGAAGCACGGTAACGTGCAGATGCCAAAGGAAGGGCAACCGGACGCCGGCCTTACTAAAGACTACTCCAACTCGCCTCTCCATCGGTTTAAGAAACCAGACTCGAAGAACTACCAGAACATCTACGCCCCATCCGCCACGCTTCACCTATCCAACATACCCGCCTCCGTGAATGAGGAAGAGATTTCAGACGCTTTCAAGGCCAACGGTTTCAACGTTAAGGGGTTCAAGTTCTTTCCGTAAGCAAACGCATTCGTGATTATTGTACATTTAATCACATAACATCGAATATTAAACGTACTTGTTGATTCCGCACAAACAGAAAAGATCGCAAGATGGCGTTACTCCAGCTGCCGTCAGTTGAGGAAGCAGCAGAGGCACTGATAAAGATGCACAACCACCAGCTGCGTGAGAACGCCCACCTCCGCGTGTCTTTCTCCAAGTCGACCATCTAAAATTAAAGAAGAAAATTAAACGAAAGAGAGAAGAGAGCACACACACACCTCATCATCAACTTCTTCTTCCAGTGACTCGCACTACGAATTTATTATAAAGTTTTTTGAACAAACCCCCTACACCACTACTACACCCCCCTTGACATTTTTTTTATTATTATTAATTATTACTAATTATTATCCGTCACTAATTTATGAAACATATGACGAATTAGTTGACGAGGAAGGTGGAAATCCCCCATGCATAAAATAAACTGTGGAGAAAAACACTTTTTCTTGTTTTTTGTCAAGTTTTTGTTTTGAGACAAAAATACACAACTTTTTTTAGTTGTTGCTTGCGCTATGCTCTGCTTGCTGACCTCCGATAAATCATAATAATCAAGGGTCTTGTGTTGTTTTTTTGTGTATAGTGTGTCTAACAAACCCTGTGTGTTTAAACTACTTAAGATCTATAAAAAATACTTTTTTTTGTTATGTTTTGTTTTGTTTGTTACTACGACAATTTTTTTTGGTTTCTGGTTGGTGATTTTTTTTGGGCATATTATCTATAATCTTTAGTTTTTTTTGTATTATGAATTTTTTTGTGGTATTTTTTTTAGTTAAGGTGGATTATAAGGTTAAATATTTCTGTAACATTTCCATGGCACTGGGCTTTGTTTATTTTTCCAAGTTATCAAGTTGTTTTTTCGGGAAATTCCTCAATATTATTTTTTTCATTTTCGTCGTCGTGTGTTCATTAGTAATTTTTTTTTCAAAGTTTCCCCTAATTTATTCACAATTTTTTCCCAAACCTCAATTTAATTGTTTTCCTATGACAACACGAGATCCGTGATCACATAAAAAATATTATTATTTATGTTTTCCACTTTTCCATAAACACTTTCTTCCCCAAGCGAGAAATAAAACAAGTTTATTATACACGACAGAAAGAAAAACTTAAACTTAAAAAACCTAGTTAAGATTATTTCCCCGATCGAAATATAAAAGTAAAAAAAATTTATCCGGAAATTGTGAAAAGGAATTGAGAAAGAAAAAAATGTTTTTATTACAAATATGTGCCTAAAAGACTTACAAAATATTATGACATCACACACGTTTATATACAAAAAAATATATATTATCGTGAAATATATATATTTAAAAAAAAGATATCGATGTCACACTTGCATGGAATTGTTATACTTGCGTAGGTAGTATTTAAGATTTAGATATTTCTAAGGTTTATTAGATACGTAGGAATGTTAGGATGAAAACTTTTGTGTTTTGCTTAGGGAACACAAGAAACAAATTTGACCAGAAAGAAACACTTTTTTGTTTTTGTTATGAAGAAGAAGGAAAAAAAACTTTTTTTGTTTGTTTTTTTGATTGAATACAAGGTTTTTTTATTGTATATTTTTTATATGTATTTAAAAAAAGCAGTTTAAGGTTCATATTTCCTCCGAAGGAAACTAAAATTAATTCTAGTTGTTTAAGAATCACAGTATTTGTTTTATGGTAAAAACAATTTTTTTTACTGCGGAATGAGAGAGACACGACGATTTGGTATTTTTTTGCCAAACACGAGAATTATATATTTCCAAATTTTAAAATCACGTGTGATCAGTACTAAAAGAAAATTTTCTTTTAGTACTAAAATTTTCGGGGGGTATAATATCAACACATTTATTATGGAAATTATTTTCTACGTGTTTCGATAATGAATGAATTTATATTGTTTAAAAAAGTTGTTTTTCAGTTATATAATTTATGAGTGTAACTCGGAATTATGAAAAAAGAACAATTCATCACGAGGTTAACTACTTTATATAAATACAGATCTTATATAACAATATCGTCTTCACGTACACACATTCTTTTAACAGAATTGTGTACCTGGAAGAATGCCGACGATATAAATTCAAAAAGAAATATATGTACGCTGTGGTTTCTCTATTTCGTATACTGTATCATACATGTGTAAACAATTATTATAATAAACAAAAATATACACAATTTAAAACAATTCTTTAACTCTTTAATTTAAACTATTTAACTACGCGTATACAAAAATATTCAGACCATAACATCACGTTCATAACACGCAAAGTAGCTGTTACTAATCCAATATCGTCGTTCTCATATCACGTATTCCAAACCAATCCTACTTTAAATTGTATTTCAAACATTGGCGCCCTAAATTTTTGAATATTTTTGACATTTCAAAATCCGAAATATGCAAAATCTAGACTCAACAAAGAGCTCCAGCAACAAAGAAATATTTTTTGGGGTATTCGATCTTTGTTTCTTGATGGCTTGTGTTGTGCATACTCCATTTTCTGGATATATATGGTCAAAAATGAGTGTGCAGGACGAACAGGTGTAAAATCCCCGGCTCAGTCAATCGTGGCCCCTTTAGCTCAGTGGTTAGAGCACTGGTCTCGTAAACCAGGGGTCGTGAGTTCGACTCTCACAGGGGGCACCTTTTTTACTCCACCAAAAAAATACGCACGCTCTTCATCCATACGTCCTTTTTGCAGCTGATCATACACAACAGAATCACAAATCACAACACAAATTTAAGCTTTAAATTCTTTAATATTAATTAATCTAGGTTGTAAACTATTTTTATTATTATGTTTAAATAAGGATGAGGTCTCAAGAGTAAAACTCCCTAGTCATAAAAACTTATTAGGTTAGATTTGTTTTGTTGTTGTAGTTATAGGAGCAAATAATAATTATTGTTTATATTTTTTTCAAAATTAAATTGAACATATCGTCACAAAAATAACTTTTAGGTTGAAAATATAGTTTAGTAGAGTTTTTTTAGACTGAAATAAATTGACCAGAATGATGGGAAAGTTGATAGACTCCGAAGCTCAGCGTCACCAACTGGTGGCAGCGACGCCCCAAGTGATCCACCAACCGAACAGACACCGCTCGAGAAACTTGTTTGTTCTGAAGTCTGTTGGAGTGATTTTAGCGCTGACTTTACTTGTCCTCGTGATAAACTACTACTTGATCTCGAACTGTCCAAAGGACATGGACGAGACGACGGGGAGCATCTTATCAGCTTCGTCGACTGGAGGAGGGGGTAATCTTAGTAATCAGCAGCAGCAGCTACTTCATGTGACGACGAGTTTACGAGAGAGTGGAGGAGGAGTGGTCACGATCTCAGTTTATTACGAAGTGTTGTGTCCGGATAGTAAACATTTTATTTTGAAGCAGTTGGTCCCTGTTTGGAACAAGTATAAGGAATTTGTCGCTGTCAGGTTTGTTCCGTTTGGGAAGGCGACCGTGGGGAAGAGGGGCGAGGGGTTTGAGGTGAGAATTTTAGACTAAATTTATGCTTTAAAGTATAAATGTTAAGTTTTTAATTAAGTATTATTATTTTTTTGATTGTGCAGTTCAGCTGTCAGCACGGTCCGGAAGAGTGTCACGGGAACAAGTTGCACGCGTGCGTGATCCAAGCCCATCCGACGAACTATACGCTTCAGATGGACGTGATTGGGTGCTCGATGGAGAGGTTCCGACCTTGGGGGTCTACCATCGAGTCCATAACGACAGTGGTGCGTGAGTGCGTTCGGAAACACATTCCAGGCGATAGCGGGAGGGACGTTCTGTGTGAGGACGGGGACGAGCTGCTAGCTAAGCATGGATACGAAACGCTGAATCTTAGACCGCGTGTTAGCTTCATCCCTACGATTGGGATTGATGGGGTGAGGAGGAGAATTTATATTATCGATTTATATATTATTTTATTAAATCTTATGAATTATAAACTGTAATTTTTATTTCTTATTTGTATGATAGTCACTCGAGAACCAGCGTACGATCCTCCGCGACCTGGACAGCGTGGTATGCGACGCCCTGAGAAAAAAGTTCCCTGCAAACAATCATCTGCCATGCTAAAATGAGTATTATGTATTTCCGTTCAACTCGACATTCTTCATGAAAATATTACAAAGTTCATTCATTAGAACAACGCAATTCCGGTTAACTTCAGTTTGTTCTTTGTATATATCGAAAGAGATTATATTAAAAACGTTTGTCATAAAATATATACGGAAACGTTTAATTGGTTATATGATTTTTATATGATAACATTTTTCGTCCATTAAAAAGAGAAGATTGATTAAGAGATATCCATTAATTAAGAGATTAAAAAGCGAAACGTTGCATGTTTTTCGTATAATATATTTACACGGGTAAATGGCGATATGAGATTTTTCATACTACCCAGCCCCCCAACTAACAAAAAGGAAATCTCAGAGTTTCTCACTCATAAAAGCCCGATGGATGCAGCATAATCATTCAATGGACACAAGCTTATCTTACACATATGCACCTGATGTTGCACACTCGTTTTCATAGCACTTGAGAAATTCTTGTTATTTGCACACTTGTGAATGAGACGACTCCTTTTAATATTTAATAATTCATTGTAAATCAAATATTCTTTGGTGTTAAAAAACACCAGTTGTTCATTTTCGTGCTTCAAACGGAAAGTTTATATATCTCTCAAATACCTAAGTAATAGAAATGAAAGTTAAAAAAGTTCCTGTCCGAAAGTTAAAAAATCTTGTGAATTATAATGTAATTTATTTCTTATTTGTGTGATAGTCACTCGAGAACCAGCGCACAATCCTCCTCGACCTGGAGATCGAGTTCGTTCTACCTATTATTCATAGTTACCTGGATACACTGATCTCCTACAAATAGATGCGAAAAGCAATGATTTTTTTGTGATTTTTTGAGTTTGTTGACAGTGTACCAAGATAGGGAAAATACATGTAATTTTCTCGTTTCTATGTCAAGTATAGGTACATCCCCATAAACGCCCATGTTAAAAAATCGTAACAATTCTTTTACTGGAGCTAACCGAGGCTTTTCGCATCTATTTGTAGGATATCAATGCCTGGATATACTTCTACATTAAAAAAGCCTTATCGATTGATTCACCTCCCAAACACACGGGTTTCCTCCCTTCCCCAACAAAGCGTCTCCCTAACGAAGTTTTTTAGGACAAATTCCTGACACAATCACAACCTCAAATTAACTAGGTCAACAAGTACAAAATATTGGCATATATCATCAATACGTTAGTATATGTGTCTCCAAATGCATAATCACGCGAGGCAGCTTATCTTACAGATAACATGCAAATTATTATTGGAAGCATTCGTTTCGATGTTGAACTTGAAGTGCTCCAGACAGTCCATAGGTCTTGTGCACATTTCAATATTGGACGACGCCATTTAATAATTAAGAATCCATATTATATCGTATAAATTATATGCTTTGAAGGTAACGAGGAATTTAAAGTTTTCTCGATTTCATTTCATAATTTCATGCTTCACCGGAAAGTCTTTGCTCAAATACGTACGTTATGTGAATTAAACGAGTGACTTGAACTCTGGATACTGGACTAATTACACCAAAGGTTATTTAAGATATTAAGGGTATACAGTACACCCGACTAGTGGAAAATAGGGTGAGAATTTACGACAATAGTCCACGATAGAGGCACATTTTATCTCGTTTTATATCTCAATTTTAGTCTAAAACCACGCCAATGGCGAAAAAACCATGGACGATGGATGATGATATCCTTTGACTTGGCTGCGACAAAGAGCTGTTTATTAAATTACATATTTTTCAGCTGAAGTTTAAGAAGCTCATATCCTGCTATAAAGCATGGACCCAGCCGTTGGTGACAACGGTAAATCATCTTTTTCACATCACACATACACGAATATATAATTCTAGCGTGTAGCGTGTCACAACCACAATTTAACGCTGATCGTATTCTAGAATGCACGTTTCTCGACGTGTGCAACTTGCTGAGGGGGTCGCCCTCGTTCGAGACTCTCGTTTCAAAACTTGTGGAGGTCGCAAGAAACCTCCAGCTGCCCGGTGAAGAAGTGCACAAAATCAAACTTCAATTGAATAAAGAAACCATATCGTACCACGATGCTCTCTGGGATATCCTTGTAAGTTGGAGGTCAAAGTTCTCCTATGAAGCCAAGTTGAGCGCGTTGGTGGGTGTGCTGAGGACGTGTGATATCGCCGATGCCGCAGGTTGGTAGTAGAATCACGTGACAATTGAACGTACACTTCAAGCTCTCTTCGTAATTCACTGTGTTCATTTTTATTTTTTGCAGATAAGCTGGAGATGCATTTTAAAACAAGGCACAGGCGCATCGCTACGTATTCGTGTCCTCCCGATGGAATGATTAAGTTCCTCGACTCTAACCGTAGTATTCTGGTCATACGTTCGATGGACAAACATGTGACTGCAACGAAGCTAATGGACTATGGATCCATCACCCACATGCATGATCACATCGATTTTGCCCAGAATTTGCTTGCATCCGAATCAAGAAATCAAGTCTACTCTGTCGCATGCAACAACGAGTACACTTTATCAGAGATGCTTGGTCTAATCGATCCGATAATCCAGTGCAGGGCTGTTGTCATCACGGAGGAGAAATTGGAGAAGGTCCAAGAGCTATGCTCAGGGAAAACCCATGTCATGGTGACGAGGGACACCCTGAAATGGTCGCATCTGAGTCCTGCAAGGAAGCTGAGCGTCCCTCTGAATTTAGTTAAAGCATCCGGAAAAGTCATGCGCTTCAGGGACGTAGCAAAGGTCGCGAATGTGTGGGACAAACTAGATGAATCCCTAGATGAGCACACGCTTCTTGGGCTGGTGTATGACAGGCAGCCGAGTATCCTTGTAAAGTCTATCCCGGCGCCCATCAACTATTATGTTTCGAGGAGGGTGAGCTCGAGAACACTGCTCAGGCCAGATGAAATATTCTTGAAGAAAATTGACGCAAAGGGACGAGACGACAGGTTCACGATGGGCGAGACAGTGGAGGTATATATATAATAAATTGAATATGCAATCCTCCAATCTCCCCTGGCCAATGATTTGCTACTACATACTACGAAATCCTCCTGTAAAGTAGCCTTTTTGGTTAGGGGGGATAAAAGATGCATTATCGTACCCTAATATATGCATTCAAGGTGGTTTTCAAAACGTATCAACATGCATAACACCCACAAGGCTTCGGTTTTTAACATGACATGCTCCGGCATATCGTCAGACAATTTGATGAGGATGGTCGCGTTTTTTAGCGCATATTAATATCTCAAACCGTTTGCGAAATATTTGGAAATCAATGGTTTTTCCTTCGTTATAAGA
>JAQFZW010000714.1:0-45045 GCA_034687055.1 Heteromurus nitidus | reverse complement strand
AGCTATTGTTCGGAAAAGAACAGATTTTTTCTTCAGCTAGTGGTTATGTTCCCTCTAAGTATATTGGTACCTCAGTTCTTCCAAGGATATGTGATGTAGACAGTCATTGTAGCTGGTGGCTTGGTTGAGTTGACGTAAAAGAAAAGACGTTTATACGTATCATGCCTCTGTTTGTGGTTCGTCGCCCGCTCGATTAGTCAACAAGTCTAGTGAGCTTTTGGCTTTCCTCTCCAAAGACAAGACAGGATTGTTGGAACAAAAAGCGTGTTTCTTTTACAATCCGAGACGAAAGGCATATTTTTCCCTATTCCTTCATAAACAATACCACCGCATACACAACACATTTTACTCACGGACTCCGATTTTCTTCATGTCATGTTGTTGGAATCCCTCTATTTTCTCCTGATTTTCTCGATAATGGCATCATTGTCGCTGGATGAAGTACGAAAAACTATGTTAGAGAACGTGAACTTTTTTTATAAGAAACAAAAGCTGTCTTCAAATCCAATAACTGTCTTCTATGTGGAAGTGCACAATTGACATAAAATATGTTTATGTCTTACTTCACTTTTCTTTCACTCGCAATATTCGTGTGTATTATTGGCAAATGGAGTGCAGTGCCACACACCGCGCAACGCCATATTCAGACATGGAACAATTCCATGAGGATACAATAAAATTCGAATACATGTATAAAGCGTATAGTTGGGCATGATGTCTCAGCAGCGGTGTGACATTCGATGATAAATTCTCCTTTTCACTTGCTCACCAAAGTCAAAATAAAAGTCACGTATTCAATGCAGCCATGCAGGACTATTTTGTTATAAGATGAAATCAGAACTAGAACCGAGGTCCGTCCCCGAAGAGTGCATGCTGTGCCCATAAGCGATATAGGAATGGTATATGATTCGTGTAGTTCTTGAGCCCAAACGCCCTTTAAGTCACTCCGAGGGATACAAGACACAAGAACACAAAACTATGTCCTATATGAAGAAAAGGAGACCGTGCACATGACATACCAATGGATTCGAACTTGAAATTTGACCATGAGTAAATAGTAAGCGCCAGCCATCGATACGAGGTTTCTTAAAAAAACATAATAACATTTTCTTTCGCTTCGAGTCTGCAGGGAAGTATCGGTGTGGTCTTGGTCCGGCTTTCTAGTACTTGTATTGATCGTTGATCCAATTGTTATTCACCCATAAATAATACCAAATTAGTCACTCTGAGTATATCGGTATCTCATCGTATACATGGTCTATGGAATATATGCGACAAATGTAAATCGTACGTTGCTCGTAGTGCTGAGATATGTATATATTCATCGTATGCATGTTGCAGTGAATCAAGTCTCTATTTGATCATAATGTGAAGAGAGTTGTAGAGATATCGTTGATAAAAAAGGCTAGGAATTTTCCCACTCTCTGATTTTGATGACGTTATGACTTAGCGTACCACTGTGAGGACGTATGCACGTCGCCTTTTCCTATAATCTGATGAGATTTGTTTGTGAGACTCGGGGAAAAAATGTCTCAGTTTGTACAGAGATTTTGTCATGTCATGTCGTCGTCGTCACATCCCCATGAACGGCAAGTATTATTCGTATATACTCTAACTAAAGGTTGCTTGTTCCTCAGAAAAATATATAAAAAAGTCTCAGTTGAGGCTTTCATTTTTTTCTCGAGTTTTGTTTGCATTTCACTCTATTTCTCCCAAGATGAAGGATATAGAGCGAGAGTGTATCACAAACCTCCGTAGTTTTGTTTCGTTGCTCTTTTTGTTGTTGTTGGGCGAGTTAGCAAGCTGAAGAAGCTGAACTGATATGCACACAAAAACCTGACTTGAATCTGTGTATTAAGACAACTCGGCTAAACTTTAAGTTGTATTTTTTTCTTGGGGAAACCTTATTGCTTCTTAAAAAGACATGTCTCACATTTTTTCCGTGTTTTTCTTCCGATGTGCTCCTTGCTCGATGTACACGATCATCATCTGAAAGAAAAAAAGAAGAAGGATAATCTAATTTTCTTGGTCGTGTTTCAAAATCTGCGTGGGCTGTGACTGTATGGAAATCGAACAAGTGAGCAGAGTTTATAGCCTTCAGCAGGAAGTATCACCAAGAAGATGTGACACTGTGATATACCTCCTCCTTAAGAGTTAGTTACGTATTACATCCTAGTGAAGAAACATGGCTTACAATAATTCGTTGAGCCTGTGGAGAACTCATAGCGTCGTGGTGAGATAAAAAACAAACTCTCAAAAAGAGGATTCCTTCCAAAAGAGATATGTGTTGTAGGGGTTTTCCGTAGAGAGAAAGAGGAAAGGATTGCATACATTTGTAGAAAAAGAGGAAGTGCGTGTGCTCGTATAATATGTTTTTTTTGTTTGAAGTGGGAAAGTGGTGGATGGTGGAATAGGGAAATTTGGAAAATGCTTATTTGTGAAATTGCTTTCCTCACACATTTGTATGTAGTATATTATATATTATGGCTTACTTGATTTCATTCTGATCACTTCCGACTCCGACACACTATACACATTTATTTATTGGAAATGCATACGGACATTCAATGTGTGTCACATTTTGGTTGTACGAGGATGAGGAAGTATAGTTTCTAGTTTCGCTTGGACCATTTTTTGCATTTGTCTCCAACAAGTCAAATTCATGTTATTACTGTAGCCTGTAGCTCGTTGTCACCCAAATATATTTGTATTGAATGTGGTGTTAGTTTAAGGATTTTATGTGAAAAACAGAGTATCAGGTTATGCGCTGTGAAGCTGATTAATGAGAGCCCACTAAATCTACTTCCAAGTTGCAAAGGGGGATTGCGTGTGCACACCCCAAAAGTAACAAAGTGGAGAAAGGGATTTTGTTATGTGGTAACTGCACACACACTCTTCCACTTTCCAAGATTTTCCTGATTTCCTCCTACTTGACAGGAAAGATGAGGATATCTGTATGTCTACACAAAGGGAATGAGAAGAATGAAAGTGGCGTCTGCGGATGACGTGATATATTTTATGTGGGGAGAAGTTTGTTATTATGTTGCTTTCAGCTAGACTTTCCCATTTCCCATTCTGTTTAAATGTAAGCAATGAATGACAGAGTGGAACTGGGCTATAGGGTCCATACAAAACTGTAGCTTCTCGCCGCAATAAAATTGGAGAGAATAATGTATATATCTGGAAGGAAATCCATAAAGCTCTCAAGCCCTCCCAATTACTCGTTTGTTGACATGTGCAGAAAGCCGGAGCTAATTGGATTGCAAAGTTGGTCGAGTTTGGGAAATTTTGGTTAATTTTCCTCTTAGGTCTAGGTTACTTACCTACAAATTGTAGGAAAGAAGCGAGAAAATCCTATGAAAGTTCTGTTTTCTTAACAGTTTCCCGTTGACAAAGATTCTCGGACTCATTACCATGCAGTACTGTTCACGATTTCCATGTTCCTTGCAGCGTGTGCTTATATATAGGCACATTTGCTAGATTGAATCGTTTGAATCACGTATTCGAACGAGCGGATATATAGATTCGTTTGCACAAATAAAAGTTTGAAGAAAGTCATGATTTTCTGTTAGGACAAAAGGGTGATCGAATCTCGTGAACGTTCCTTTATTGTATTCGTGATATGCATGCATATGAAATCTAAAATTGCTGATTTTATATTTTCTCCTTTTCTTACTTTCTGTGTGCTGCATAGGTGGACCAAATGAAAGACTTGGACCGTCTCCTGAATGCTCTTGTACAAGAAGCTGAGTCAATAGACATCCCATATCATGCCAGACAAGACTCGTTACCATTTTCCTACACGGCTCCTTCTGGGCCACCACCATCAAGTGCCCCAGCTCACCTTACAGGTTCAAAGCGAAGTCCTTACGGGGGAGTAGGTGGCGGTACAAGTAGCAGATATGCTCCCGGAGGAGCGAGCTCTTCTTCATACCAGCAGCACCAAAGCCATTATGGAACCTCTGCTGCAGCCCCTTCATCTGCTGGAAGCCGGTACAGGGGACTCGAGCACTCAATATCAACACCGGGGACCCGGCTGTCTTCGTCGGCAACCAGTCAGTCATACCATCAACAGCAAGTACCTCAGTATTACCCGACACCACTGGAAGAACAGATTGTAAATCCTGAACCAGTAATTAGTTACTCGAGATCAGTATCACGTCAACCATCCATCCCAGGAAGTAGCAGTAATGCAGGGAGGATCGGTGGAAGGAGCTCAGAGCAACAACATCCCCAGGGATATCGGGTTCGCCCAAGCCTTTCCTCCACAAGCTTTAGTAATTACGGGAATGGGAATGGTGCGGGTATTACGAGGAGATTGCGATCCCAATCTGCTGACGGAAGACGAGACACTGAGAGGGATGAAGACGCAGACGAATGGTTAGCCAGACAAATGAAAAGGTTACAAGAGAAACGAGCCAGTAGAAATGCCCCGTAAGTTAGTTCATGCAAACAAAAAATATATATTTCAAATAGATTTTTTAAGGAATACAAGATCTCGCGTGAATTTCTCAATACGAATGTACGGTTGATGGCATTTACGGACGCTATATAGCGGAAGAGAAGCCGTTAAAAAATGTCTTCATATTATCGCAAGCTATCGTTTAGAGTTGGAATATGAACGAGAAAAGAAAACATTTTTCATTCTGTGAAACGTCGAAAAAGATAAACGTTATAGGTTTCTTTGGATAACTAAATCCATGGTGGAGCTAAAGATGATAAAAATCTGCAGTAAAATAACCTAGTTCCATCTTGACAGGTTTTCTCTTGGCTGAAGCTGTACAAATGGAGAATGTATAAGCTTGCATGTATATCATGAAATGACTCTGTAATAGCCTCAACCAGAGTTATATGTTTGGATAAGATCCAAAATCCTGCCACAATAATCATTGAAAGTAAACGCTTTGCCAATGTGTGTAAAATGTTTTTCTAAATGTTTTGTTTTCGTAGGAGAAGTGACTGGCTGGCGGAACTTAAGCGTGCGCTTCCAGCAGCGACAGCTGGAGGTTCGGCAGCAGGTGCTACACCTTCCGCAATTGCCAATGTTGGCGGTTCGACTGGAACGATGAGTGTTATATCTGCGGATAGATCGTACGAGCAATCACGAGCGACTACTAGTGTTAGTGAATATCGACCTTACTCAGCGACGACGAGGGAAGAAGTGACTTCTTCTTCTGCTACTTCTGTGCTAGGAGGTGCTACAGCTGGAACATCTGGGGGAGGAGGCAGGCGTTCACATGTCTCCTACTCCTCGGAAGATGATGACGACGTGGAGCTGGAGATGTTTCAGAGGGGTAGACGGGTTCAACGTCATTACTCGGAGAGTGCTTACGACAGGGGTGTAACAAGTGCCAGTTCAACAAGGGCACCCAGCCAACTAAGCAACGTGGTAGAAATACCATTTCCCACTTGCCCACCAACCCCTTATTTCAACCGACCAGTAAGTCACTTATATGATGATTACTTACAACATACTGTAAACTTTAAATTTGAAAATAAAATATAAGTAAAAACTTAAAAAGATTCGTCTAGGTTCCAATTGAAATGGTCCCTTAACAATGTTTGTAAATGGTTTTCTGAATCTAGACGAGTCCCGGAAAACCACCTCGGAGTCCGAAAGGAATACGAAGACAAATTTCTTCGTCTTCTGCTGTGCCGTAAGAAAGCATTGTTATATGATGTCATACGTGTTATAATGAGAATGAGATTTTAAATCAGATTCATTCATTGCTGTACATCGTTGTCTCCTGTTTTAGGGTCCTGCTAGAGTTTCCAAATCGAATGGAACGCTCGCAAACTCCAGTTAACCCCCGTCCAATTTATATGGTAGATAGCGAGGTAAAATTTGCCCAAGATCTTAGTGAGCATTGGTACAAGCCTTTCGCGTCACGGGAAGAGACTGTGACTGCGTTGGTAAACCAATCCTCTGGAGCGTTCTTGATACGAAATTCCAATAGTTTCCCCGGCGCTTTCGGACTGGCGGTGAAAGTGAGTGAAACTGCAGGGGAAAAGGGAATCCGGCACTTTCTTATTGAGCCAACCAGGTTTGGCGTAAGATTACGGGGAAGTCCTCTCGAACCAGTGTTTAGTAAGTGAAGACATTGCTCTCTCATAGTTTTACATACTTTTGGCTCTTTATCATTTTTTTCTCCCGTGTTGGACTTGTTCCAGGGAAAAAAGTAAATCAATGATTGGCTCACTATTTGCTCTGTTTATTTAGGCTCTCTTTCAGCACTAGTGTACGCGCATTCGATCGACCCATTAGCACTTCCCACAGCTTTAGCTCTTCCTAATTTCGACATATTACCAAAATCTAGCCAGTCAACAACTGCTTTGCTTCTTCGCCAAGGTGCAGCTTGTCAGTTATTATTTTTGGGAATCACTTCTGTGGAGTGCTTAACTGGAGATGAAGCTATCCATCGTGGAATTTCGCAAATTAGCGGAAAGGCTCCGATTCCGATCTCACTCCGGTTGAGCAAACATGGTCTTACGCTTACCGATGTATTTCGTAAACAGTAAGTGGACATGAAATATCGTAAATCGTAATGTACGATCCTTCAATATTAAGAATGTCAGTCTAAAGTAGGCTTCATTGTGCTTTCTCTTGATTACAGATTTTTCCGGCTGCACTTCGCCTTGAATGATATTTCCTACGCATCCTTGGTGCCTGGACGTAGTGTCGCTTATGGAAATGAAGTGAAACAAGTGTTCGGTGTTGTTGCAAGGGCTCCTAGAGCCAACGAGAATTCAGTGATTGTTCTTGCTGAGCTCGAACAGGGTCAACCAGCCAATGCAATAGTTTCTTTTATACTCAGAGTTATAGCCTGGCAGCGTTAGGATTACCAAGCCATAATATTGCCTCTCTTCGTGAATCTTATTATTCTACAAAAACACGGGAAAAGTTCAAATCATTTTCGACACACAAATTATAATTACTCGCCTCACAGTGTATGTTATAAATTGTATTTGGTTCTTATTCAGGGGACATATATTTCTCGAACCGCATTAGTTCAAAAAAGGCTGAAGACATTACTTGTTAAAATCAAAACTGGATTAAATCATATTTAGATAATACATGTAATCATTACGTCTTCAACTATACAGTTCCTCGAGCTTTCCTTCACAGATAAGATTCTTTTTCACAACTTGATACTTTCGTATCCCATTCGTACCGAATGACTGTTAGTTATCGCTAATGAATGGGGTTGTATCAATGAATTCAAATACTTGGCAGAATGAACGAAATTAAATATTAGTCAAGCAAAATAATGAACTTTTCACTAATCTACGCAAGCACAGCTTTAATTTTTATCGAAATATTCTGTTTCGCGAATCAGAACAAATTTTATTTGCACATTTTAAATGCGTGTTTTATGTTATGAGAGTTAACAGCTACATAGATGTTATAGTATTACTTGTTTTAAGTTCAAGTACCTAACACTATTTGTCCACATTGTTTAAGAAAAAATGCACGTTTTTTATGTGGAGATATGTAAAGGTCGCACTAACTTGAAATGCAGTTGGAACTTGTTGACAAAGCGTTAGCATTAAATATTAACGATTGCAATAGCACCAATAGTCTTTATATCACTGTCCCGGTTAACAGTTAACAGACAGAAGAAGTATGTTAAAGATTTATTGCTACGAGCTTCCTCTATGTCCCTGAATGTGTGGGGGTACGATGCGTGCTCTATTATTTATTCATGTGCGCAATGTGCGCATACTACCTTCCTCGTTATCATAATATGGAATATATATTAAATCTACATTATTATTTAAGATTAATCATGTAAGTTAATAATGTGTTTAGCTTTGAGGTGAACAGTAAACCAACTTTATCAAAGTTGTTATATTACCATGTTGTTTATAATGATAGGAAATAAATGAATATGCCAAAGTTGAAGTTTGGAGTTTCTAACCTCTTCGTTCTATAAATTGCATTTGATTATTAATGTCTGGTTTGTTTTGCATCAGTTTTGGCTTGCCACATATTTGCCTTCATTTCTGCAAATTTCTTTTCCATCAATCTCAGTGCACAAGCATAACTTGACTAGGACGTGAACAATTGCCGGTTCCGTGACAAGACTATTATGTAGAGTGATAAACTATCACATCACGTATTCATGTTTGTTTTTCGCTGGACGCTCCTTAATAAATTCAGTATTGATCTGAGCACGCAAATTTACTTGTTGAGCCGGAGATACATATATCCTGTATAGGAACCTAAGTCAACGAGCCATGCAGCTTATACTGAATAAAATTCATAAGACAAAGTATACTAATCGTAAGTGTATGTTCATGACAAATGTTTTTGTCTAATTGTCACTTTGTCACGTAGAATAAAATTTTCCATTTCGAACTCAAGCCTGTTTCTTGATCCATGGTACAGTACATGAATACAAAATTAATTACCTGAATGAATCATCTCATGTTCTTATAAGTGTCCATTTAACTTGGATTAGGTGAAGAGAGGTAGAAATCGGCAAAGTTTGTGGGTAGGGCTCCGTGTGAAGATCTTCCATGATTACTTACTATGCTTACGTCACCCGCAGTTTCGAGAATAAAATACTACACTTCATTCTTTTTTCACGAAGAGTTTGCTGTCATGCAAAAATCTTGGTAGTTTTCGAGAAGCCCTACCCGCATCACCCTCTCTCTCTCTAACAAGACGTGTCTGATCTGAACGTTTACCCATTCTCTCGTCCAGAACCACAACGCTCATTTTCATTCATACATTTTTGCGAGCTTACGTGAAACGAAAAACCTGCTGAAGTTGGACAAAGAACTTTTAGATTCATGATGTAACGTAAGTGAAAATGAATTGAATGCGCCACGTCGGGAAAATAGATTTCTTGTAAGAAAGCGGACTTGGTACAACTTTTGTGATTCCATATATTCATTCAGATGTTTCATGCAAATTTTCAAAGAGACCTCCTGCGCTCCTCTAATATGTATGTCAAAACATAGTCGTGTGTTGACCTTGGGTTAAGGTAGATTCATGACATTCTTAATGGTTATAGCCGTTTTACGTTTAGTCAAAACTTATGCAATTTAACTTTCGAAATGTTGCAAAAAAATCTATTGAAGTCATCCAGGAATCATGATTATGATCTAAAATGTATTGTTTGGGTACTTGATCAAAGGGGAAAATATTTGGTTTGGACAATTGCAGCCAGACAATATCTGATCAAAGATTAAGGTAGGTAGAGGTTTCTTGGAAAATCGATGTGCAATTTGTGATTTGGTCCTTTAATTTGGGAAACCTTCGCAGAAAATCGAAGTTTGAGGTACTTTTTTATAATGAAATGTGTTTTCAAGGCCTAAAAAGATTTATCTATGGGAGCATTGTTCTTTCTACTGCATTATTTACAATTCTGCTTCTTATTTTGCATAGAAGTAGAGTTCTGCACTTAGAAATCATATTGTGTAATTTGCAAAATGTCATGCAAATTCAGTGCTCCCAAAAAATTGCAACTACAGGCTGCTGTGCTGTAGCTAGACTTGTCACTGTCACACCATTTTACAATTACACACTTCTCAAGCGGATAGACCTACATACGTCAAGAGATTTTGCGTACCCCTTTCAAAATTAACTACGAGGAGCACATCCTACTTTTGCTCTTCAATCACATCACATCCTGCTTGCAAAGTGTGAAAGAAAAGTAATCCCCCCATTTCTTTCGCAGATGAACGAAACGGATTTTGTAAGAAAAGTAGGCAGGACAATAATATCTTGAATAGGATTTACATGACAGAATCGAAAGAGAATAGCAAACAGATGAAGTGAAGCACACTTACATAAAAGTCATTTCTCTTTTCAAGAATATCTCAATACTCACGCGCATTTAGCCATTTTATTTTATCACTCGGGGAAATCCATTCTTGGTTTTTTCGTCATGAAAATGAAGTGTTTGCTAAACAAGGTTCAAAATCTTACACGGTTTGCATTGTAAAATTGCTGAAAAAGTATTAATGAAAGTCGCCACCAGGAGCTTGTTTGCAATATTGAAAGGGGACCTTTGCCGACTAGAAATTCCCCAAAAGCCGATCATGTGCACATTCAGCTTTTTCAATTAAGAACTGCTTAGAAATCAGTTTTACTTTAGTACCTATTTACAAGCAGGATGTGAAAACACTCAAATCTTTCCCTTTTTACAGTGTCTCTAGAGGCTCCATACAACGGTCAGGGGGCTGGGTACACCAAATGATTTCATGAAGCCATATTGAAACTATTTTCGTGCCTTCGTCTTGATTTTAACAATTACTCGTCCTCCGTTAAGCCTCTTGAGTCTTGACCCATGCTTGAATTGCCTTGTAATTATACCTATGCTAAGTAACCGCAACCTTCTCAAATTGTCTTCAAAATACATTTTTTGTCAATGCAAACATGAATTCAGGATCTCAACGTGGAAAGCAGCAATTAGAAAGATATGTAGGGATTTTATGCGCATGCGCATGCAGAAATGCATACCATAAAAACAGTACAAAAGGCATTCCCCAATCTTTAAAATTGGATTATGAAGACAACGCTGATCATCATCAATGAACGAGAACAGGATGTTTAGAACTCTTCAGGAGAAGCAAGAAGACTTTCATTTCAAGCATAGTTGCAGAGTGCATCGTTATAGAACTTTAGAACAAGACAAATGCACATTTCTGCGCTTACTTCATCAATATAATCTTGTAGGTATATAATATGCATATGTACATTGGTGCTTATGGTGCACCTTTCGCAAAAAAAGTTGAATGGTTGACCATGGCCATATATTTTAAGAAAATAACGTATGTACCTGCATACCAACGCACTATATTTCTCTATACATTTCTTTTGAAAAATGATATATCAGTTTATGAGGAGATAGATCTCATTGGTTTTCCTTTGCTTACGTAGTTTGCTTACGTTCTATTAGAGATTCAAGTTTGCAAGTAGATAGGCATAAGCACAAAATCTTCGCAGCATTCATTTCTCAACAGAACGGTGAGCACAAAAAAACTGATAACTTTGAACTTATGACAAAAAGGCCGTAAGCTAGCGTGAGTTCTGTTGTGTGTGATTATGATATTATTATTGTTGCTTGACTTCTCCCTTTATATACATGCTTTTTCCTCATATATTAAATACGCGTACATGTATGAATGAACAATAACTAAAACTTGAATAAAAACCTGATTTCATGCTTTTAATGTATGAACGCCTGTTTTCAGTTCCTTTGATCTTGATGATGATGACGTACATTGGTCATGTGGGCATTACACAAAAATTGTAACGAAAACTCGCAGAAAAAAAGTTGTATTATGAACTGTATGCCAAATTGGGTGCAGAGCAGAGGAGATGCGATGGGGTTATACCTTTTGTGAAGTCAGAGAGTCGACGTAATACATAATTCTGTTCGCTGCGTTTTGTTCTAGGATTTGTCTTTTCCAGTTCTTCTCCTGCTGCTCTTCTCTCCGTACGTAGCATGCAACGCAACGTTGAACTAGACACAATTAGTTACAGTAGTGGAAGTTGCTAATATCTGATCCCTGGAAAGATTAAAAATAAAAAATGTACAACGTATAATAATATGCCTGATGATAAATATGCTGTTTTCATGTATTACGACAGGGAATTAATTTTCGCAATTTTCCACCGACGTCATCCGCGAGTTGGGTTTTATTTATATGAAAAACATAAAATGCATTTATTCATGTTGTTAAGTAAGCAGTCATTTATATGTTTCACCCTTTCGTGTGAAAATTCGCGAAAATTTTCAACAAGCATGGGTGCTGTTAGACGAAACTAGCAATTACCAGGAATAATCTTTGTTACCGTTCTTCCACTCGGAAAAATTAAAGACTTCCAAATTCCAGTACGCAGTAAAAACACGGCTTATGTACGCAGCAAACATAAAAAAAACTATTGACGAAAGAAAAGTATGGAAATTACAGGTACGAGAAGCACGTAAGTCTACGTACGGTAAAATACAATTTTTTCCGTTTGTTCTGTCTACCGAGACAGTATTTTCCTCTTGTAAAAAAGATTGACGAGAGCAAAATGTAATTTCTCTTAATCTTATCACAAAGATTACATTTACATTACATTACTATAACCTATTTCCAAAGCGGATGTAACTTTTACTATAAATATATATATGAATTGGGCTAGTATGCTAATGTGAAATAAACGAGGCTTTCAATGGATTCATTTAAGCGTTATACACGAGTTCATGTAAGCAGACAAGTACATCTTTGAAGTTAATAGAAAATCATAACAATATAATATGTTCATAGAGTAGAAAGGAAAAACTCTGTTATCAAGTTTATTTTTGGAGTGTATTATTATTTTCTATATCGCAGCATAATATATAATAACCATTTCGTGAATGGCATAGGGAATGTCGGTAAATAATCTCTTTTTGAAGAAGAAGTTCCGTCTTTCCTATTCGCGTTCGTGGTGGTGGGTTTATGAATGCTCAAGGGAATCCCTAGTCTAGTCGTGAGCAATTTCAAACTGACTTGAAAAAGAAAATGGCACATTTCTTCTTGTGAGTCTTAGAGACTTCAGGCACGCGTCTCAAATCGCGTTATTTGCAATTCGCGTCTCTCGTCGGCTTTTTTTTGCAAAACGCATAGATCTGCGATCTACACATACAATATGACATTTCCTTCCTTCACGTCCCCAGTTTTACATCGTATGCATAAATGCATATAATATTTATGAATTACAATGATATTAGTTGGTAATAATATCAATATCAATACAGTTGGTTTTGGTTTGAATAATGAAATCACACCATTTTACTTTTACCCATGCATCACGCCAGGTAACACGCGATGACGGCATTTTGCCACCTTCGACTGTTATCATATTAATTT
Organism: Heteromurus nitidus; assembly: GCA_034687055.1. NCBI lineage: Eukaryota > Metazoa > Arthropoda > Collembola > Entomobryomorpha > Entomobryidae > Heteromurus > Heteromurus nitidus. Next base: position 32,190 of record JAQFZW010000714.1, on the reverse strand, counting down.
ATTATTTTGTGTGACTTCTAGTACGACCGAGAACAGCAATCCTGTAAGTTCTAGCTTCGCAGGATACAGTGAGTGATAAATAGATCTTTGTCATCTGTCATAATCATAAACATACTGAAAAATATTTTATGGCAAGGCTGAAATTATCGTGTGATCATATTTCAGTCTATTCAGGCAGCCACTTTTGTCAAGCGTTTGCAAACTAACAATCTCTGTACTGATGTTGGGTAGCATAAATAAAATCGTTCCTAAAATGGAATAATAATAATTTGAGCTGAAGTAAAAGGATACATGTCTCTGATTCTTATTACTCTAACTTATATAAACTAAAGAAAATGGTAAAAGTGTACAGCCTTAAAATATGCCTACGATGTGCGTCACTTCAGGGAGCATCCATCATCATCTCCCTTGACGCACTTTGCGAACGCAAAAGGTTAGCTCTAACGCATTCACACGACTTTGACATGGTATTAGTATGGCACAAACAAGAGAGAGAAAAAACTACAAGTGTCATGCTCGGCACACACGGTAATCAAGCGGGGCTAATGGATGTCAAAGCAAACTAGTTTTCATACAAGTCTTATCATCCCCGAACCAGATGGGTTTATTTGAGGATGTAGAAAAATATGCTCGCTAAACTTATATATTGTTGATGATACATATATTTAGCTCGTAAAGTGCATAATACGGATGTTGTTCTCAAATGAGTGCTCTTGTCATAGTGGTGACAATTTTAGCCATCCAACCAAACAGGCATGTGTGTACTGTGAACACAGGAACGTGCAAAAAATAGATTGTTACATAGTATTGAACCGTTTTTTATAGCACACTGCTCTTCAAACCACACAAGTCCCATATCGTATGAAAATAATAGCCACCACGTCGGATCTCTGACCATGTGTATATGCATGCATTTTCTTTTGTAGGAGTGGAAGAATCACGAGGAGAGAGAGAGAAGCTTTTTTCTCTGTGTATTCACAACACAACGCATTCATACATTCTCTTGAAGAGGCTCTTGTGAGCGAGCAGAACGAGGATGAAAAGGATTTAAATGGAAACCATGTGTGAATGTTTTGTGTGTGTGTGTGTGTATGCATATGCGAGAGTAGACATATAAAGTGAATGAGAGAATGGCTAGATCCGGGATCCCCCCAAATTGGAGTTCACTTAAGGATAACCGTCAAGTTGAAGATGGTGATCTGATGACGATGACGAGGATGATGATGATGATGTGATACGATATATACCCCAGCAAAAAACGGATATACTACACCTTACCAGAAAAAACACGTATACTCTATTGGAGTGGGGATACAACGTGCAAATAGTATAACCACACAAATAAATTCTCTAACTACATGTAAAAGTTAAGAACGCACGAAGAAACTACAACCTTAAGCCAAGAGTGCAATAACAACAAAACGGATATATCTCTCTCAGAAGTTTGTGTGTGTATCTCCTTTACGATGCTGCACACTACCACATCCCTGGCTCTTGCATGTGGCTAGACTTTTTTATGTAGAAAGAATTATTTTCTCGAAAAAATGGGCGAATTCAATTAGAATATGATGACGAAGGAAGCTTATCGTTGCATATTCATCGTATACTGACTGCATCTCATATTATTATTAGAATGAAGAAAAACAAGGAGCACGTTTATGTGGATTCATATATGCAAGTGGATACACACAAACATATTATTGTGTGCTTGTGCACCTTCTAACTACGCGTAGAAAAGGTGTGCACAACAAAGAGCGAACTTTTATCATCACAATCACAAGCTTCATCGTCATCCTATCATCGCGATATTCCTTCACCTTTACAGACTTTTGCAATCTACTACAATCCTCTTATATATTGAATGATGAGGTGATCTAGCACTTGTATTAAATATACATACATATTCCAAGTTCCTTTAATTGGTGGCACGTTAGCGAAAGAACACACTACATCTACTAGAGTGCACACAACATCATCATCATCATCCTAATACAACGTTTTTAGATGAGAACATAGCTCTGCGATGCATAACCAGAGAGAGAGAGAAGAGTAATCTGTACCACATGAAGTCACACACAATGCTCCCTCTCATATGGCAAATAGGCATGATGATGATGATGATGATGATATTGATGATATATCCGTCTCGAAAAATGAGGATAATATTCTTTTACACATCTCTCTCACTCACTCAACTCAAAGTGAGTGAAGCTCAGAGAGGCAGGCAGATCCGCATCTAGTACACTTCTATACAGGCTATATACCCATATAGTCAAGTTGTGTGCATATGTATTTTCTTCTCTTCACAAATTCCTGTTTTTGTGAGCTCTCTCAACTTTTTTTTCTTGACTTGACTCCAACTTGTGCATCACCCAACACCGAGATACTACTACCGTCATCATCATCGTCGTATCATATGTGTAAAACTTGGACATGTTGTGTTTGTGTGCGAGTTGCGAGAAAAGAGTTGTGTGTGTGTGGGGTATGCACTTGTAATTTCAACTCTGTGTGTCGGTATGTACAGACGATGAGATTTTTCTTTCTCTCTCTCGCTCGCACACATTTTTTAAAAACTCTTTTTTGATATAACTGAAAACAAGTCAGTCAAGTAGTGGATCGTACACAGTGGTGGTGTGTGTGTGTGACTGAGTGTGTAGCTTAGAAGTAGTGTAAAAAGCAAACCAGTGAACAACTTTATACTGATTTCCCTTCAATCATGTCCACTGCTCCGTTGTTGGTGCGTGTATATACCGTAGCAGGATATTGAGTACCTCTTCGTCTCGAAGAATATGGTATGCTTACTTAAAGTAAAGAGTGAAAAAACACGATTTCAACTTAGTTAAATCCTTTTTCAAGATATATAAACTTTATGCATAAAAGGGTTAACTTTAAGTTATTTTGCTGTGTTGAGTTGAGGAGGGTGCCTTTCATTTCATACACACATGCTTTTTGAAACGGTTGCAGTTTTGCAGGAAAAAAATGTACCTAATGCACTTGCACATTTTGTGTACATGTCTGCAGTTGAGCGGATTTTCATTATCCTCGGCCAGTTTAAGGTTCACAAAACTAACAGTTTGTAAGTTGTTACACAGGTTCGAGGATGATATATAGGGACTTTTGAGCATATATTTTGTATATATGTTCTGAAAGCACCAGATACAAGATGAGAATATTATATATACGTGTTTTGTGAAGTCCACAGTCCACCCCAGCAATTAATTAAAAAGAGTGGTTTAACCAGGTAGAGAAAAAAAACCTAGATATGTATTGTAACAAGGATATATCTACCTGACACAATTTATTATGTGATTTTTTACGGGGACCTTAGAGTAAGCTTGTGCTTGCTCTTTCGTTAAAAAATCTCTTCAACGTCATCCATGGATTTTGTATGCTAAACTAACCAGAGATTTCTAAAAGAGATCTTAGGTAGTTACTTTGAAATAATGATAAGTAAGAAAGGGTTGTGTGAGATATTAGAAAGAGTTTAACTTGTTCAGAGAGATGAATACGCAACTTTTAAAATTGAAACAAGTGCATCACACACTGGCAATATTATTTCGCAGTGGTTGAGATTTAAGCTCTTCATCAGAGATCTGGCGAGACGAGCTATATCAAGTGCATTTATTTGCACTGGTCACTTTTTTACACGGATGATGTGTGTATGCAGTGCTTAAGGATATAAGGATACACATTATGGTGTGGTATATGCTTCAGAACAATAAGGAGAGCCCCTTCTCTTCTTTATTTTTTGAAACTTGTTGATATTTTGTCGTGAGTGACGGACGGAACTAGTTAAATTGTGTGTGATCATCCACATCCTGAATCCTCTCTCAATTTTCACTTGTGAATTCAAACGTGAGGGGATTGGATATATATCTTTTTGAGTGAGTACAAAACATTTTCGCATGTATAACTCTGCAAATTTGCAAATCACAAGGGATTTGAACCACTTTAAGCAATCATTTTTGTGTGGCTCAGTTTTTGTTGGAAGGAAGAGCGTTATACGTTCATTCATCCTCTTTTAAAATACTTATTTTGTGTGGTGAAGCCAAGTCATGACCTCGATATTATAACATTCGAACATTTAAGTAATTCACACCCTTCATCATTCTCAAAAAAGAGTTTTTTATTAGGGTGGTGGTGGAGGAGGATGTAATAATGAGGAGAGAGAGGAGACGAGGACCACATACACACACTTCATGCAGTTTTATAAGTAAGAGTTATTAGTGGTGAGGGAAGGATTACAGAATCAGAGTTGGTTATAACATGACGATGTGTCAGTGACCATCAGTGGCAAGGGAAGGATGTAGAGATTTTTCGGACATTTATGTGGTGGCACGCCGAAGGATCAGGGGAAAGGACAGGGTGCGACAATGCATGAAAAGCACATAAACTTGAGAATTTAGTCTGAGCAGGCGTTATAACCTGAGGTGTGTTTTCTGTGATCGAAATTAGTTTCTTCTGGGGTTTGTGCTTTTGATTTGTGTTTCGTGGAGAAATTAGATTTTGTGATAGGACTCGAGAAAACTTGGGAACATTTGGGTTTTTCAATTGCGGAGGAGAGAAAGGCAAGTGTGCAAGATTTGATTTTACTGAAGAGTTTTGGAAATGTTCTGAATATCGTGGAGAAAGCACTTGGGAATGAAATATATCGTCATATTCCTCACTTAGATATTCGAAGCTTATCGATAATTCAGTTGGCGGTTGGAATTGGTTTATAGTTTTGGTATACACATGTGCAATTGCCATATAAAGTAGTAATAATAAGTTTGTGTGAAGGTCTAGAATTCTTAGAGTAAATCTCGGGAGTACGGTTTACGATTTAGTGTCAAATGTGCAAAGATATGCGCACGTGTGCTAGCTCTAATCCAGTGAATTTCCAAAAAAGAGTCTCAAGTCTAATCGAGCGTGGGACGGGATTTCCCATCGTAGTTTAGTACTTAATGGTTGGTGATAAAAAGTGGAACTGTATATAACTTCAATTTACGATGTCGTAAAGTTACTCATAATTTGTCATATAATAGCATGATATCTTCATCACATATCAGGGAAAAGTGTTTTTTCCGCTAGACTCGGCTATATCCGGGTTCACAGGTTTTTCCCTTTTGGAGTATTAGGCAATCTTCCTGCCGCATCATACTCCTCACATCTCACACATCAAGAAGTCTTGCACAGAGCTCGACTCTACTATACTGCGCATAAGGAACTCTCCATTCCAACTCGCTAATCCTTAAGCTTTGAGCTTTGCCTTAAGTTTGTGGGATTTCTCATCTTCTGGAAATCTTAGCTCATTTGTATTCCTGGAAAGAATTGGTTCAGCATGAAATAGTAACCACCTCTTGAGTCCACAGTCCACACACACACATGCTCGAAGGCGCAAGCTGTCATCCTTAATAATGACATTTGTTGCGGTGTGTATTGTGCTGAATAAGAATATATGGCTTCCTGAGACACCTACACTGATGATTTAAGTACATTTTATGGTACAGGATGCATATCGAAATATATGATTTATATCAGAGCCTTGCTCTGAGCCAGACGAGTCATCTTTCCTATATCACTCGCTGCCCTGCGTCATCGTTTGGCATAATTCATAAACCATAGGCCATAGTTCAAGTGATTACGAAGTATCGATATATAGACTTCGTATGTTTTACACGTATGTTTGTATGCAATGTGTCAATTTAATCAAAGCCATCATAAAAAATATAAAAAAATAAGACACATATGTGTAAACTTCAAAGTACATTTGCACCCACACATCAATACTCGTGGCTATAATACATTGATTTTACATGACATGTTTTTCTCTCTAACTTTTCCAGAGTTCAGATAGCTGACGGAGACTCGTCATCTCTTGCAACTTATGTATTGTTACGTGGTGCTACAAGACGTTGATCGTAGTAATACAGAAAATCTAGGATACTCTTATCCGGAAAATAAAGTTGAGATTTTGCGAAAGTAGAAAATCTTCTTCTTCCAGTCGTCATTATGGATTTGGCAACATCAAGTCAGGAAACTTCCGCCAGTTCCACTGTTCAGGAACAACAACACGTCAAGCTAGGAAATAGCCTCTCCGCTTCTGCTCATCTTCATCAATACCACCACCAGCAAAATCCATTTAGCCACATGCTATCATCTCCATCAATGGAATGTGCTGCATCTGGAACTCCGGAAGTTGGTGGGCTTATGAAACTTACTGCGAGCACCAGTTTCAGTGGAAGTGGCATCACCAGAAGTGGAGGAGCCTTGTACGGGAGCAAGCAACCCCTACAAGATTCGGAGGATAGTTCGTATGATTCAGACTGTGAAGTTTCGGATGCTACAACAAGTCATAACGATGTCAGTAGAACTGTGTCTGATACATTAGCACAGGAGTTTGAAGAGTATATTACACTTTCCAGAGGACAACAGACTGCTGGCGTCGTTAGTCCAGGTGCTTCAACTGGAGGAGAGGCGTCGCTGGGTCGCTTCCAGGTACTGATACATATAACTAAACTAAATCGTCTCGATTCATATACAAATTCTATGAATGCATGGTTCTTGGAAAGAAACTAAGAGGACTCAATTTTGTTTATGTGCATTTTAGTTCAATACCGATGATCCTAGTTATAAGTCAAGGCTAGACTTCGCGAAAAAGTTAGGCTACACGGAAACGCAAGTGCAAATAGTGCTAAGTAAACTAGGACCGAATCCCTCGCAAAACGAACTATTGAATGAACTTATTCTCTTGGATGACAATAGTAGACTAAATGAAATTATAAGCAGTACTGCGGAACTGACGGAAGAAGCTAGTGCTGGAGTTGTTGCAACCGGATCCTCAGCAATTTCTTCTCAGCAACCCTCCGGCAGTCTAAGGCATATTGTTATCGACGGAAGCAACATTGCGATGAGGTAATTGCAAAAATTCCATATGCTATGATTGTTTGCAATTAAATTGCAAAGCATCAAAAAATATGCGTGCATGAAAATAGTTTTAAAAACGAATATTTCATTTTAATTTTCCAGCCACGGAAATAACAAGATATTCTCATGTCGAGGAATCAAGCTCGCCGTGGATTACTTCAAAGCAAGAGGTCACAAGCAAATCACAGTATTTGTTCCTTCCTACAGGAAGGAATCTCCGAAGCCGGATGACCCAGTTTCAGGTATAAAACTAGTCAAAGCTTGTATGTTTGCATGCATCGTTGTAACTAATGCACATGTTTGAGAGAAAACTAGTTGAGCAATATTGATCTAAAACCATTTAATAATATGAACTTGCTACTATTGCCGTTCAAAATATTTGCTTTCATGATTATGCACCTGTGTGGAAACTTGAATGAATAGTCATAAGAATAACCGGTCTTTCTGGTGTCACATTCTCTCTCTCTCTGAGCAAAGCAATCTGGTACACCTTGTTTTAGCCTTTGATATCCTAAGCTCAATTGCCCCAGGAAAGTTGTTTTTTAACATAAAATGAAGTAGCAAAGTCGTATCGCTCTCTTTCGGTAGATTTTTCACCGTGATTATTATAACAAAATTGGATTAGAATATGTGGCTATATGGTTAGCCAAGGTGTGCATCGACAAATCAAAGAGTGTCGTTTGTAGGTATTTTGCTAAACAATGCCTAAATATTCTATTTCGATACAGATCAACACATCCTTACTGAACTGGAAAAGGAAGGAATTCTGGTCTACACTCCATCCAGGCTGCTAAATAATCGACGTATGATTTGCTATGATGACCGTTACATACTGAAACTAGCTGTCGAAGTGGATGGAATCGTTGTGAGCAATGACAATTACCGAGATTTGACAATTGAGTCGCTGGATTTTAAACGAATCGTTGAAGAAAAGTTGCTCATGTATTCATTCGTTAATGACAGGTTGGTATACTTGAAATACATATCCTTTCCATCCAAACAAAAACACATTCCGGCAGTGTATGAAATTCAATTTGCTTTCTCCAGGTTCATGCCTCCAGAAGATCCATTAGGACGTAATGGGCCCACTCTGGATCAGTTCCTCTCAAAATCGGTAGTAACACAACTTCCTCCACCCTGCCCCTACGGCCGGAAATGCACTTACGGACAGAAATGCAAATATTACCACTCAACGCAAGCAAAGTCTGTTAGCGAGACGTTGCGAAAGCAGGCAGCTATGAAGACGCAATCAGTACCAATCGCTCTGACCAGTAGCCAAACTCCAGTTTCCCGAACGCGCTCCGCAGTCGTCCCAATGGAGTCCATGTCAAAAGACTTATCAATGTCAAATATGGGTGCTAACCCTCATCGAAAACTTCAGCGGCAACTGTCGATCAATCCTGTTGGTGATCCGAGGATTCATCAAACCTATCAACGTGGTGCTAGTTTAAATTCCTCTCACTCCCTGTTCCCTCCAAAGGACTCGTATAGTTTAAGCCCCTTCCCTGGAAACCCTACCTTAAGTGAAGTATGGAAACCTGCGGATTGGTCTCTCCCTGGTTCCTCCTCCAGATCCCCAAATTCTCAAAATCAAGATGACTGGGTGAAATCACAAATGGCACATAACAATGTGCCACCTGGACCATCTAAACAACAACAACAACCAACACCTCAACACACCCTTTCACCCATCATGACACAAAGTTCGACATCATCTTCTCCAGGAAACAATCCCAGCCGAACCACAATGTATTACCATTTGGCTGCCATTTTCCCTGAGCATCAGGTGAAACACGTGATGAGTTTATATCCAGACTGTAACGATCCTAGCTTTATATGTAGACAAATTGTGAGCATTTTCAAGTAATACACACTTTTTACGTTGTTTTATTTCTTGTTATGTTCCCTCCGGTGTCTACCATCAATCTACTCCATACCTTCTATATATTTTTGTTATAATTAAATACTATAATTTATAGTGCTTAAGTTCATGTCTGAGCCGCACTTGTCTATCGTTTCTATGAATTTGTAGACAAGAAGGGACTCCAGAATCAAAGAACACATGTATTTGCCATTGCATTGTGTGAAATTTTATGTAACTGCTCATGCAGTAAAAAACACTTTAATTAAATATATATCTTAAAAACTTTCAATTTCAATAAAAAACAAAACTTTTCATCTACTCACATTAACGAAGGTGGTTTCGGGTTTTTTGCACAATTAGTTAAATTAGATGAATAATTATCATTTCTAAAATCCTATGAAAATTTTCATACTTACCCTCAGTTACGCTGCTACTGCATTGCATACGTACTCATCAGAGAGAATCGGATTGGTTCCAGCTTCCAGCATCAAATCAAGCGTCTTTGTTCCGTTGAATTTCCAGAACGAATTCTGCTGGAAGTAGCATCAGCATAGCTCTATGTAAAGTCACGTGTGCCCAACGTTTGTTCTGGGTTCTGGATTTTGCTGCGAAACTTGAACGTTGTTGTTTTTCTACTGAAGTCGTGTGCACATTACTGCACATTCGTGCTTGTGTGTACACTTCACAACAGGCGAAAATCGACATTCGACATCTCAGCTTCAAAGTTGTGTGTTTTTGTTTTTCTGGAGAATCAAGAATATTGCCGATTGTTGATTGTTGTGTTGTTATCGGCAGGTGACAATGAACAATCTGTTTGAAATTAAGTTTTAAATAGATTAAATTGTTACTATTTACCAAGACTGGTGACACCCGTGGAATCCTGTCACCTGTAGCTACAAAAAAAAGTTTGATGTTTGATGATTCGTTGACGAATGAAGATTGGCGAAACAATACTTTCCAGTTGACGTTGACAGAGTTGATAGTGGATAGGAACCTGGAAGAATTAAGAAAAGATGGCAAACTTACATCTTCTATGTGTACCACACGTGGTAAGTTTATACGTTGATGTTCAATGGAAATTATTAGTTATTGCATAATTAGAGGTTTAAGTCATAAGTTGATGTTTGGAATAATTGGAATGTTAATAATAATAATAATAATAATAATTGGAATCTTAATGGACTATTTTAGTAATAATGACACAAACTTGTATTAACTCTTTCTGTGTTAGGGTAAGAATATCAGTTATATGTATTGACTGACGCCTATAAACACGTAAATAAAATCTATCTATTTGGTTGTTTAATTGTTAACTACGTTTTTTTGTATTTTTTGTTACAGGTACAAACCCACATATTATCATTTATGACAATCCAGGAGCAGTTAAAATTACGGCTGGTCTGTAAAACTATAAAGGCTTGGGTGGACCGAGATGCTCATCGACTGGCGGAACACATTCCAGCTTCCGCCTTGGTACACCGTGGCCGGGAAACATTCCGGAACTTCTGTGGGACTAAAAGTAGAATTCTACATAGGATCTCGAATGTAGAAATTGAAAATGAGTCACTCGACATTTACGAAGATCAAGTGGCTTTGTCTGAATTTCTGGAACATCATTCCAACTCGATGAAGAGGATCCGCTTAAAGCGCTACTTTATCAATGGCTCGAATGAAGGACAAATACGATTCCTGGAGTCATTTCCCAATCTGGAAGAACTGGAAATGGATGAAATATGGGTGGCCAATTCGGATTATGAGGTGGACCAGTTGCCAGCAATATTTCGGAACTTGAAAGTGTTGAAACTGGGATTTGTTTACGTTTACAATGAACCGGGACTTGAAATTGTAACAGATTTTTCGACCTTACCGGTGGAGAGAAAGAAAATTATCCGGTGGCTGCCTTGGGATTTGTTGAGGAATTGCAATAAGTTGACTTATCTTCGAGTTCCAATTTGCCCTAGAGGGATTTTCGATAGTAATTTGGAGGAGTGCTTGAAGCTATTGAATTTCATTCGGCTGCGAACCAGTTTCAAGCCGCCAGGGTCCAGATACAATAAGAATCCTATTATGCAATGCGACTTGGAGAATTTTGCTTGTTGCGCATCGTCTGTTGAAATTGTTTTGGTGGTGGGTTCCAGAATGAAGATTCAGTTCCTAAATGTCAATACGAGGGTTCTTCGGAGAGGAACGGCGTTTAATTTTTCAAACACTCCTCCTGGTGCAAGGAAGGATTACTTGTACTCCTTCATTTCCAGCTCGTTAATTTATAGACGCTTTGAATTCGTTCAGAAAATAACTATTAAAGGGTCTCTTATCCAAAACGAGTGCATTCTTGGTCGGGAGAAAGGTCCGAGGTTGTTTCCTGCGTTGAAGGAAATCATGATCATTCTGGACATAGGATTAGATATGAAATATTCGGGCGCAGAATATTCAGTAATACCGTCTAGGAATGGTGAAGATTGTCAGACAAATGTGTGCTTCCCGAGGGCTGATCAAGTTTTGAAGTTCTTCTTTCCGGAAGGAGCGAAATACAAGTTGGTTCACACATTAGGGCTGGCTTTCGCTAAACCAGTTTTTCCATTTCAACGAAGAGCAAATCCGGGAAGGTTGGCATCACTTCCATCTATAATTGAAGGCCTGCCAAAAGTGCGTAATTTACACATTTCTGGATGGAATGGAAATAGGGATACGTACCTACAATTATGGAAGGGGTTCCCACTCCTCCAGAAATTAACTCTCGATAATTGTTCCACATTAAATGCATCGTGCTTCATTGATGGGAATGGAAATCCTAATAATCCGGAAAACTTTAGTTGCCTATCAGGTTAGTTGAAATACATAAACATTCAAAAATACAGACCATAAAAACATACAAGGAAATATTTTGTTTTGATGCTAATTTGCTTTTATTTTCAGGGCTTGTCTTTCTCGAATTGAAAGGTCTTGCCAACATGCCTGGCATGAGTAATCGGTCAGCTTTTGGCATGGACGTATTCGATAAAATGGGGCTGGTGCCATTTGACTTTCTGACCAGAACGGAATCTCAACACAAGACCGTAAGCGTGAAGCTTTAAATTCATTATCTTCTCAATAGATTTTAATTGAAATGCTTTTGAACATTTCTTTTTTAGGCTGCCTGGATTCGTCCTGCGTCGACATCGGCATTTTCGTTGAAAAGGAATTCTGTGATCGTCACAAGGAGTATGTCAAAGGGGGTGAAAAGGCAGAGATTGGTCTAGCTGATACTAAATATTACAGTACGTAAGGAAGATTATTTACAGCAGGATTTAAAATGCTGACGTATATTGTATGGTATAATATAGATAGTAATGATTGGAAGCCTTATCCATTGTGTCGACAATTAAATTATATAGCTAAATGTTTTCTAAACAGGCTACGTTTGTATTTAATTAAATATGTAGGTTTTGTAATTCTGAACAATCAGAGCAATCAACTCAAGTCACCTGCTATTTTCGATAAATTTTGCAAAATTGTATAACTTCGCGTTTGTACTATTTTCAAATACCTAAGGAAACGAGGGTCGCAAACCTTATAGTCATATTACAAATAGGAATTAATGAATGTTTATACTATATAGTCTTTAAAACATTTAATATCTTCAAAGTCTGAAATACGAGAAGTAGACTCTAAACCTAGAAATTTTTAAAACTTTCCTAAAGATAATAAGTAAACATAATAAGTGTGCTTATAGTCATTACAGTTTTTACATAGTCAATATCAATACCGACGTTGTTTATAAATTTTATACTCATCGTATAAATGTACGATTTTATGATCTTAAGCTAACTTAATTATTAGCGAGTGATTCAGTGATTTTGCGGATGAAATGAATTACGCTGCGTTAAACATAATTTAATGAATTGTATATTATTTTTGCCAAATGACATATTAATTTTTTGTTGTTCCAACAAATGTTGATTCTGTAATAAAAAATGATGTTTATCAGGAAATGTCGGCTTTTTGCAAATACTTCTCCCATAGTGGTCGGAGTGTAATATTTAAGTATATTAGTAGAACGTTGTGGAGTCGTCATCCATAAGATATATAGTTATTCGTTGATAAAAGACAAATTACCGGAAGTAATTACCCACTTCACAAATTATATTCATTTCATACTACACCAATTTGCGACTTACAACAATATATTTTATCATGGAACAATCGAAAAGGGTTTGACAGCTCACGGCAAACCGTATTGCGTTTCCAAACCCAAATGCCCCAAATGTAATTTCATGAAAGAAAGATAAGATCTTGGTAATTACGAGCTATTATCTAAAAATAAATTTCCAAGTCAAGGATTGCTGTGGCTCACAAGTACCAGCCTTGTCAATTGTAATTATATCAGGATGTCCATTGTGCAATTCAACAGTTTGGATTTTGATTTGTAACATGCATATTCGTTTTTAAACTATGAACTGTATGCTTTTAAAATTTATTTGTAAATTGGGGTCCGTTTGAGTGCACATGTATCTTTCCGGTTGGTGTTGTTTTATTCAGGGCGCATTTCTGTATTCCATCGTCACTATTATGGAGGTTTCCAAAAAATGTTCTATTCGTTTTTCTACAAAAGCGGTACTACTTTCACTCCTGGGACTTACCTGGCACACCGCGGTTTGTTGAGTTGAAATATTCATAATCGTTTGAAACTAGCACAAATTATTTCCAGGATTTTTATTTTTCATTCTGCATAAAATCCAGTTCTGCGCAAAGCGAGATGTGCTCGAGAAAAACTCTGATCCAGGATCAGGACCAGTTTCCAATCCACAGCCAGAAAGTGTTGAAGACGATACTAACGTAACTCCACCTACGAAAGGAATACAAGGATTGGCCAGTTCAGGAATTGGACAATTCGGAAACTCTCAAGGTACTCCAAAATGCTTAGGACGGAACATGAGAATGGAGAAAATTTTACAGGTCACGGATCATTGTGAAATGGAAACTGGGGAAAGCAATGACGCTGAAATGAAATCTTTGGTAGATTGATTTAATCACTTGACATATCAATTTGTATTAATTAACTGACATAGTTTAAGCATGCATTCTGTATTAGTGTTTCACAGCGTGCATGTGGAAATTCCTCGGTTTAGTAAGTACAAAACTTTGGTATCATCCAATTCTGTGGCAATAATCATGGCATCTATATAGTCATCTCCATTTTTTTAGATTGGAGATGACCTCATGTTCACAGCAACAATGGACACTATCGCAATTGACCTGTTTCCTCCAGCTGTACACTGGCAAGTGAAGAAGGTTCTGAGAGGTTGCGCAAAACAAACAGGCAAGGCCTTACAATTTTATGCCAATGATCTCCTTCACATATTTAATTTTCTTTGCAAAAAGTACAAACATCCACATTCATCAATTATTTTTAGTGCTACCATTAAGTAGAGCTGACAACTGCACCTCATTCGCTCCGGTCAAAGCATGCATCCTTCGAAATGTGCAAAATGTATGTGAATCTCCATTTTAATCTAGTAATTAATCTGCAACAACAATTATACTTATCTCAGCAATTTTCATGGATTATCATTATATTTACAGATCTGCAGTGGGAACTACTAAATAATACACGCGTGCATATATGTATTTGCTGTTATTGAGGATGACGCGTTTTTTAATGCTTCTTAGCCAAACTCATAATCATGATACGTTCAAGTTGACAAAAAAAGACAAAGGAGCAGGATTTTTATATGCTGCGCTGCATATAGCCAATGTACAAATATTATTACTTTCCGCATGCATGCTGTATGCTGCATTTAGTAAAGCATCTTTTTTATAGTAAACAATGGATTTGTGTGTGTCATCAGTCATCACTCATCAATCAATCATTCATCGTTTCCGTATGTCTCTGATATCAATATAAAGGCAAAATTATCATTTTATCTCGGCTGTGAACACGAACAGTTCAGGCCATGCAGCAAGCCCGGATAAGAATAGCATAATAAGTCGTAATTCGCAAACACGTTTTAAACAAACATTTAATACCATTTCAGAACTAAAATGCAAAACTTATTCAGTAAAGTATTAACTCCAATATATGTATATGATCGTTTTATGGAGCATATGGGTATAGTAATGTATCGTGTATGTCAAGTGAATATCCTTTGTTCGATAAAATACAGCCACAACAAATTTAATGTAATGTTTTTCTCTACAAAAATATGCACATGTACCGTGTTTGTGAATCGGGCATTGAACGAAAGATCAAAAATGTCGCAAATCCATCCCAAAACAAAATCTCATTAAATATTATTATGCATAAGCCACATTATTATGCGGAAAACAATTCAGCCAGGTTTGCGTTTGAGTTCTGAGGTTTAGAGACCATATGAAACGCATATATCACTCGCGTACCAAGTATCAGTGTTTTGCCACTGCCACCACAAACTATTTATGCGATACCGGTACATTAATGTGCAATACATGATGTTGCGTTGTGATTGTATAACTTTAATTTGTAGGACTGATATGTTGTACTGAAATGCAAACTATACTACATCATAGTTCAAGGCTGACATGTTACACGTTGTACTTGCATTATTATTGTCTATGCACATTTCACTTATCATGGCCCTTGGGCAACAAAGAGTGGTGACGAGCAGATTGGGATGTAGCATCTTTGCAATAATATAATTTTTTGTGATCAGTGGGATATGGAACACCACAAAAAACAAAATGATATAATCTTGCATATGATTTGCGCATACATGGTGCTTGCATATTATTTCTTAATGCTCTTACCAGATCTTCGTAAGCACCAAACCAACTATCGATGATCTCTTTCAGAGCAGAGCTCGATCACGATCAGAAATGAGTTCTTGCGTTATCTCTTGTGACCTGCACCTTTTCCTAATTATGGTCAGGATCAGGAATGAAGATATCTGTCTCTCTGAAAGAGCTCTTTGTCAAGTGCGTCTTGACATCAGACACATATTTAGCGTCTGTGCTTCTTGTACATAATCCTGACATCACGTGCATAGGTATACACGAACGATATACAAGCAACAGTGAACATTGACATGATGTTCGTCTCACGAGACATCCGTAACTCGCTAGTATCTGCAAAGCAATAATTCTGAATAATAATTAGCATCACAAGACTTGGACATTTTCTTTCCAGTTGCTCGTCAGTGTTGGTTTGTTGCGCATGTAGCACATGACACCAATTAATACCATATACGTAAGATTTGTGTACACGTGAACGTTATTGCCTCATAGTAGTACATGCTAATCACTCCTGTCGATCTATTTAAGTTAAGTAGTTCCGGGTTTTTGGACATCTCATACGAGATCGTTTTAAAAGGAAATAATATCCTACTGGAGTTGAACTGTCTGAAGTAATTTTTAAACACGGAAATAATGGATCCATTGGAGGATGTGCCTTCCATTCTCAACGCTCCATACGTGGTACGCCGGATCTCACTATTTGGCATGACCGCGTGACATGCGGATAAAAACTTATAATATATATTTTAGTTTTAATGTTATCCTATTAATTGTGTGTATAGGTTCGCATCAAAATCCTGTCTCAATTAACCCTCCAAGAACAATTGATTCTAAGACAGGTATGCAAAACAACGAAAGAATGGATTGACATAAGCAGCCTCGTTCACCATATCCCAGTTACCGTTATCGAAGACCATGGCGAAAAAACGTTTGAAAGATTCTTGGAAAAGCGTCCTCCTCATCTCATTACAAACATGCATATTAAAAACGAAAAGTCGGATATCTTTATGGATCCATCATTGCCATACTTTTTACATCTATACTCATCCTCCATTTCTAGTCTCCGCATGAAGCGGTTTTTCACATGTAAAACTAGGGAAGAGTGCATGTTTTACGAAAGTTTTTCAAATCTGATGGAGTTGGAAATTGATAAGATATCCATTCCGATAGATGGGGAAGTTATGACTTCTTTCCCAAGTTCGTTTAAAAGCTTGAAGAAACTTGAGCTAGGAGATGTTAAAGCGTTTCCAGAACCTCCAGACGACCAATTTGGAGCGGCACTGATACCACTAGATTTCCAACGACCCATGGGTCTTTACGTATGGAACTTGATTGGATTTTGTGAAAATATAGAATCCCTTGTGTATCCCAACACGGCAAAGTATTTCTTCCAGGCGTTTGTAGATGGGCGAGGAAGAGGCGAATTTGGCATGTTTTGTGACTATGTTCTAAGTAGAAGTTTGCAGCTCACGAAGAAAGTGTCCAACTTGAGCACGTGCGACTTTCGGAATGACACTTGGCCTCCAGACAGCAAAAACGCGTTGACTTTACTCAAGATGGGGAAGGAGTTTGGGATCAAGTACTTGAATGTGAATGCCAACTTGTTTCAATTCATCAGCATCTCGGCACTGACCAGAATGTATGATCTTCCGAGTACTACTGGCGACTGCATCCATTCGTTTAAAAACTTTAATTGTTTAATTAATGAGAAGCTTCCATCTGTGAAGAAGATTAGTCTGGTGGCATCAAAAGTCAGTACGAGACTGGACTACAGTTGTAGCTTCAATGGACCACACATATTTCCTAATTTGGAAGAAATTGAGATCAACGTGGATGTTGGCTTTGCTCATTGCACTCAAGATGTGTTTCGAAGGGCGAGAGAGTTTCGTGGAGTGCACAATTTGCTCTCGCATTTCTTCTACGATACGGAAATGATTTTGGTGGAGGAGGAGAAGGAAGTTAGAGTGTACGATAGCGTTACCAGCTTGACCGTTACATTTAACGATCTACCGACTGCAATAATGCAGAAGGGGAAAGCAACACCTCAAGATTTGCCACTAAAGTGGATCGTAAAAGGCTTGCCAAATTTGAGAAAATTGAGACTGGTCGGGTGGAATTCAGGACCGGAAATATATGACATGTTGTGGAAAAGCTTCCCATGCTTGGAGGAACTTGTCATTGAAGACTGTGAGAGTATGATCGAGTCGTGCTTCAGAGTAGCTTTGGAATGTGGATCGGCCTTTCAGAATTTAAAGGGTATATATTCGATAATGTGTGTCGCATGGTTCAATTTTGTCATTTCCAATGTCATATTCCACTTTAATTATTTTATAGAGCTGAGGAAAATTACTTTGAAAGGGAACCCCAAAATGACTGACGTGTCTGATGATACGATCCGAAAACTTTTTGAAGACAGGATGAACCTAATTCCTTCACAATTTTTAAGCAGATACCCGAATGTGGTAAGATTTGGATTTTAAAATGCTGGAAAACGATTTTTGGCTTGGTCTAAGATTCTTACAATTAGTTTAACCTCATATGCTTTTTATACTCTATTTTTTAGATGACATGGACAAGGTGTAGCCCGGATCCGATATAATATGCAATCCTAGATTATGTGTACCCCAATGTTAACACTTTTTAAAACAATGTTCTAGTCCCAGTACCAGGGTCTAAGTTTGTGCCAAAACATTATTTTTATTTAATAGAATCAATTCATTTTTATAACATACGGTTTATGCGGTTTACATCATCATCATATTATCATCACAAACTAGATTCAGTGTTTATCACCCCCGTCACAATCTTGATATTCCATAATATTTGTTGCTTTTTTCGATAAATATTTACTCTATATACGGTCAACATCGGTTGGTCCTAGTCCTAGTCCTATCTAGAAATACACACATAACTTTGCAACTTCGATAATTTATTATTAAAGTCTCGATAATTTACGTGGGTAATAATAAAATTAATATGCATGCGGGCAGGTAAACTGACAGGCGTAAATATGAAATAAAGCAATTTTGAACTTCTACAACGTGGCTGCAGCAAGGGGATTTGCAAATTGCAATGCTTTGAAATAATCGAATAATGACGGAGATGAAATGGGTGTGATGAATTTAGAGTTGCATAAAACATTTTCATTTAATGAGAATATATGCAGCTAATTATCCCGATTCAAAATTCTTGACTCTAATAAACTTGTGGATAGGTACTCGCGGCAATATGGCAATATAGATTCACGGTTGCAGCTCTACATTTTTCGGACTACACGACGATATAACATATTACTTTTATCTTTTTTGTCAACTACTTTTTAATATATAGTATATCTCTGTCTCTTATTGATGAAGCACCAAATATTTAAAATTTCTATAATTGGCTACCGGTAAAACTATGAGGATCACTGTATATATATGCACTACCTCTGATAGCACATTTATCTGAATTCTGAGGATTGTGGTAAAGGAATGAGTACTGACGCAGAGATTCATTGTTACATTCCATTGCAAACTGCCTTGATTACACGAGCAAGGATAATTAGGATTTTTTACTCAAGCAGTTATTGCTCATCATTACAAGGATATGGATCGTTCTGGAAGGGATTGAAGCTGGAAACGTTCTGTCGAGGATGAGAAGGATTATAGGTGTAAGGACTTGATGGTTGTAGAATATTGTCCATGTGACCACAAAAAGGATTACTAGAATGAAATCCTTGAAGCCATGTCCATGATCCTGGAACATGTTTTTACGCGTAGGAACACACTCATTTTTTTAAAAGTCAGAACTGAAGCATTTTCATACAATACCACACCCAAAAATTTTTTGTTGTGTTTGTAAAAATTTATAATAATTCGGCCTCTAAAGTTTTGAGCTCAGCTTTACCAGGGACTCCAGTGGGAACGTTGACTGTGAATGGGTCACCTTCACAAGAGCTCATCGGTGGCATCTGAGATTGGACAGTGAGGGGAGTTAATGGCTTGGAAGTTAGCGTGTGGGAGGGGTGATTTGCTTGCCGTGGATTAAAGTCATCATCCGAAAGGCTTCTGTTGAGGCCTGCAGTAACGCCCAGTTCATCTTCCAACAATTTAATCTCCGTTTTCCCTGGTATCACGCCCTCCGCTATGGATGTATCGAAAGGATCTGACATGACCGTCGGACTCGGATTGAAAACAGATATGACTCCGCTGATTGTGGTGGGCGCTTCCAGTGGAGTTAGTGGTTTGAAGTCATCAACTGGTGTCATCGCTTCAAGTGGGTGCGGGACAGCAATCTCTGGCTCTGGTTCGGGTATTACTGGTTGTGGAGGTTGTTGAGTCTTTTTATATTCCACTGAAACGATAACTGGCAATTGTCTCACTTGCCGCACAGGTTCCGGTGGCGCATTCAGCAGCTCTTCTTCCACCTGTTTTAATTCAGACTTGGCCAAATAGTTCTCAATTTGAATTCCTGACGTATCGAACGGATCCTCTGTGTATGCTGGGCATAAACTAGGCTCGGGAGCTGCAGTCATCGGAGCTTCCAGCACGGGGGTTAGTGGTTTGTCTACAGCGAAGTCCATGGCGCTGTCGAAAATATCCTCGGTGGTAGGTGGTGGCTTGGGTGCCGGTGCAGGAATCCCATCGCGGGGATCAAAATCGTCGTCTGAAAACGTTCTTCTCATTTTCGATGGTTGTTGATGGTGCGGCATTGCAGCGCTAGGGACAGGGGGCGGAGCTTCAACAGTTGGGCTGACAAGTTCACTTTCGAGAAGTTTCAGTTCTAATGGTCCAGGGATGAGCCCGGACGCTGACACGGCGGACGTGTCAAAAGGATCGATTTCTATATCTTGTTGCGGCGTCAACACCTTCAACGCCGTATCCCCAGCTTCTAATCCTAAATCAGGAAGGTCCAGGGGATGATGTTTTATCTCATCTTTCCTTGGGTCAAAGTCAAATTCGTCTTCTTCCGTTTGCTTTTTTGCCATCGCCGACACAATGTGATCAGGTAGTGTTGCGGATAGCATTGTCCCCTGCTCAACGGAAGTGAGGAGTTCTGCTTCAAGGAGTTTCAGTTCAGCCTTTCCTGGGAGCACAGTCTCCAGCTTGGATGTATCAAACGGATCTATGTACTCTTCTGGGACATTTTCTGATGATAACCTTCTGCCCTCCGTGTCTACCAATGTTGGTCCAGATGCTGTCACGTGAGGCTGGATTGCAGGTGCCTTCACACACATGGGGCTTAAATCCTCTAATGGATTCAGTTTCGGGGCATTTTGAATCACAAGGGTTTTCGGAGGACTTTCACCCATTCTCGGATTGAAATCAAAGTCATCGTCCTCCTCCCCAGTATTCGATTTATCATCCTTCTCTGAGTGGACCTCGCCAAGAATTTCATTCTCTATGATTTTTAGTTCACACTTCCCATGTCCAGTTTTCTCCACGAACGAAGTATCGAACGGGTCTTCATCTTCTTCCTCCGCTACTTCCTCCTCCTCAGCTGCTTTCTCTTCTTGTTGTGGAGCTGGACTTGGTCCTTTATGAACTGATTCAGCTGCCAGAGCTGCAAATTCGTCATCCAATTCATCCTCTTCGGGATCGGGAGGAGGAGGGGCTGTGGACGTTATGAGAAGAGCAGCAATTGAGCTAGGAATCGAGGTGGGGATAGAGCCAGTTAGAGGTTGGTCTGGAGCAGAGTTACCACCGATTACATCGAATTCGCTCACTACATCATTTATCCCGTTATTGCCATCTTTCGTTGAAGTTGATTTAGCTTTCTCCATTAACTCTTCTGCTCTCCCTGCTTGCAAAAGATCGACTTTCTCCCTGGTTGGAGAATCCATTTCGTCAAATAAATGTTTCGGTTGATCTGAAGCAGCATTGGTTGATAAAGTTGGAGGAACTGCTGGGGGATTTGACTCATCGAAGTCTCCCAACAGATTTACCGCGTGTGGTCTTGGCCTAGCTTTGGGTTTATTTTCTGCAGCTTTCACTCTAGGGCGATCCCTTGCAGTGGTATCTCCTTTCCCAGTCAGTACATCCACAGCCACACCCAAATTTACTCGCTTCTTCTCCTTCTTTTCTTCTTCCTCGATTCGCTTCACGACGTTCGCCACATCTGAAGAGATTGCAAACGGGTCGTCCTCATCGTCTTGGGTTGGACTGTCTGGAATGTACGAAAGCTTAATTTCTCCAGTGGCGACTGCGTCCACAAACGTCGTGTCGAACAGGCTGTCATCCAGTTCCACTGGTTCTGGACTATCAACAACTTTAAATGCAAACGGGTCATCCGTCGTATCTTCTCCATCAAAACCAGCGGCTCCTCCTTCAACAGGTACCTTTTAAATTTCAATAAATAGTGACGTACTATCCCACGCCCAACAAATATTCCTTATCAATACAAGGTTAAGATTATACCTTGCGTCCTTCTACATCAAATTCATTCTCTTCTCCTTCCGTGTTTACCCACTGACCATCCGGTGGCACTTCTTTCTCCGGCGTTGGAATAATAGCGCCAGCAGGCCGTTCACTTGCAAAGAGTCTATTTTGTTCGGAAGGTTTATTTCGTTGGAAGAAACTACTTTCCTTGATTCTGTCCAGATCTGTAGACACTTTGTTAACAACAGCGTCCACTCCTGAAGTAAGCTGCTTGAAGCGGAGCCACTCCTCATCATCTTCATGCCCTGCAGAAGAACTGCCTGCTGCTGCGCCCCCCGACTCCTCGTCTTGCTGCCGCGCCTTCTTCGACTCTTCGAGCTCTCGTTTATATTTTTCCAGTTGCTCCGGGTCGAAAAGATCGTCCTCCTTCTTCCCCTTCTTCCCCTTGATCTTCTTTTTTATCCCTTTCTTCACTCCCTTCAGCATGATTCTGAAATCGTTAAAATTCGGCATGATTTATTAGTTAAAATTATATACGTACATACATCCAGCTTCCTTATGGCACAAGTCTCAAATAAATTACTCCACATTACTTTCCACATAAATTACTTTTGTATGCTCCTTTGTTTAGGATTTTAAAAGTTCAGTGGGCCAATCATTTTCCATGGGAAAAGTGTGTGCTTTTTTACCTGAATGAAACTTGCTGGAGAAACTGATAACTTTCACCAGCAAATGCACCCACGCACTAATCTGTGATAATCAGGTGTGGTGTGACCAGGATAGACGTTTACGCAGTTTGTGAAGGGTGAAAAGGTGGAATTGTTTTATCACATTTTCGCTTTTACTCACAAATTCGTGCAAATTTCTGCATGTTTTTTACACAAGGCCAAGGCGGATGCATGCATGGTGTATTATGTGGGACGAATATTTATTTGTAGCAGGAGCACTCATTTCTCTGGTAAGGTGGTTGTTCCAAAATTTACACCCAAAACGATACAATAGGGTTTCAATAAAAAACCCAGACTCTATATATATTCTCTCACACATGAGACGCATACACACATAATATTTGCAAAAGGAAATGCTTTTCCCAGCTCCAAACATGCATTGCAATGTGCCACGACGATGGTGTGCAAATAGAATATCGTCGGAGAGAAAAGACCCTACTACCCTAATAGAAATGGTGATGACGATGATATGGAATGCCGTGTGCATATATACGTTGGAAACCTTACACAACCATCACATGCTATTTTATGCTGGTGGAGAAAGTGGAAAGGAGAGTTTTAGAAGCGTGGTGGAGGCTTACCGCTTTTTGTGGAAAATCGATAGGATGCAAAAAATAGGCCACCGCGCAGAGAAATGAATGTGTGGGAGTGGAACGATGTTCCAACAAAGAGTACGATGAAGAACAAGCCTGTAGGCGTCTTCTGCGACGGAATTTTGTGTCGTCGCTAATTTGTCTGAAAGAAAGAGTGAAATTTCTGATTGTCATCTATCGTTTTAACCTGTCGAGAAAATGAAAATGATAAAACAATGCGATGACATTTGCTACTCCCATCGCTTTACGTCAATTACGCAGTGGCAATAATTATTGACGAAAACATCCATGAGTATCTATAAAAATAACTTTCTAATGTTTAGTCTCTCGGAATTCATGTAAGGCCTAACGCCTCTGAAATAGGATCGCAAACGAACAAAGATGAATTTGAATGTGAGGGTCTGCATCTTGACCAGTAATTGGTTAATAATCTCCACAATAGTTTCAACGTGCTCATCTTTTCAATTTGAGTCAGTGAGCTACAACTTTCTGCACAGTTTAGTTAAAAATGAGTATCAGCAATGCTCAGCAATTGCTATCGGAGCATCTTCAGGTGGTTTTAGTGATAACTTACAAAGTTTCAACACTTCTCCAGTTCTTAATTTTGAGGCAGCATTATTAAGTAGTGCTAGAAAACCGGACGTATTGCGGCATCTTCGCCATTGCAATTTGGTAATGATATTTACGAGTGGTGCGACAGAAGTTCATAAAACATTTACCAATGATGTCCACTCGATTTCAACTCGCAACCAAGATCGGTACATTTTTGTTCTTGAAAACGAGCAAGATGCTTATTTAGTTTTGAATAGCAAACTAAGCAGCACACTTCGCTACAAAGTGGCAATTTTCTTACAAACTGGAACTGAGGCCAACATAAGAGTAGCATCAATTTGCCATCATTGCGTATTCAAAGGAATAGTTGTAAACACTGTAAGTCTCAGGTGCAATGATAAGGAAATCTTTGATGACTTCACGGGGAACTATGAAGGATGGGAGCTTCGGGTTTCAGTGACTACACTCTACAAGCCAGGCTACGACCTGCACCTGGTTGCAGGGAAACTTCGGGATAAACGTGGCTACGTTGCAGAGATTCATAGCGCAATTCGACAACGACTAAACATGACCTATTCCCTCTCCAAATGTTCCGGATACGGAATTGTGGAGGACGGAACAGCATCTGGATTTCAGTTGGAAAATGGAACTTGGATTGGATGCGTCCAGGACATTCTCAGCGAAAGGACGGATTTATCCTTCATTGTTGGGCCGGACGCGTCCAGATATCGCTTTGTGGAATTTGGTTCAGCAATGTGCTACACGTGGCTCGCATTCGCTGTGAAAGCACCAACTCCTGTCATCTCATGGGCGTCTGCTTTCAACGTATTTCATGTCAATGTTTGGCTAATGATCGTTGGCAGTTTACTCATCGCCACTTTTATGATTTGGGGGACAGATTTTGTGTCATCACGATTGCTTCTTTTGCCATCATATCACGCGATTTCAAATGAGTTGCAAAATTTCGTCAACACAGGGTTCAGCCTCTGTCGAACACTCCTTTCTCAGTCGGTCATTCGTCCACCGAGAAATTCTCCGTCGAGACGAGTATTCCTCGGGTGGATATTTTTCGTCCTTGTCACAACAGCGGCCTACACATCCAATCTAACTGCGCTAATTACATTTCCTGGAGGGAGCGGTGTGCCTCGCACTCTGGACGAGTTGGCGGAGTCGACCCGCTTCATGAAAGGATCCCCACTCGCCTTCCTAAGTGGTATTGGCAAATATCTATTTCAAAAATCAAAAAGTCCAGCCTTGCTAAAAATTTATGAGCAAATCGAGCCGATGAAGGATGAGGTGGCTTGTTTAAACCGTGCTTCTGACACGCGATTTGCATGCATGCATTGGGATCTTGTCCTGCGAACTGTGATTCAAACGAGGTTTGTCGACAAGAGTGGCAGTTTCCCATTCTTGATGTCGAACGATATCACCAACTTCTTGCAGATAAGTTTTATTGCGAGGAAGGGTGAACTGTTTCTCCCACGTTTCAATTATTTTGTGAGCATGGCCTTCGATTCGGGGCTGCTAATTGAGATGCTGAAACGAGATAAGGATAACCTGCGTAAGCTGGTTATTGCTGCAAAACGTAAACTCCTTGCTAAGCAGAATAAGGAACAAAGACAGGAGAAACAAAGCGGCCATCGGGATGCCAAGTTGTCAAACTCGCATATGCTGGGATGCTACATTGCTTCTGGGGCCGGACTGGGCGTGGCTCTCACCACATTTCTCTTAGAGCTCGTCTACTATTACAAGTATATTGTTTTGTTACTTTGGAATACGTTAAGAAGCAGGACATTTGTTGTTCAATTCTAAATAATGCAGAAGTGTGTAATAATCATGTCGTCAACTGCATTAAAGTATGTGCACGTATGTAATTCAAATCAAACCAAAACCCACGCGCATTGAAACAAAGCACACATTATGCACTCTAATTATTTGTCAAATTTTGTAATAAAAGTGCAATTAATAAGCAAAGACACGATATAATTAATTGTTTGATAATTTATTATGATACATGACATATATATTCACTTGAAGTAAAAAATAATTAATAATTTCCTCTGTCTCGCCTGTATTTGCATTAATTTACCACATTCCGTATGGTCCCATCATCATTGGTGGAGGAGGAGGCATCCCAACACCGAACCCCCCTCCAAAACCAAATGGGGATGGAGGAATGATTGGTGGTCCGAAGAACGGATTTGGACGAGGCATATCGTCATAGTCGTAGTCGTATCCAAACGGCCTAACGAAGGGCCAGAAAGTTCGTGGCATTCTCGACCTTCCTGATCGTGATGCCTGACTTGATGATGATGATGAGGGCAGCGGCGACATGTCCAATTCTAGAATCAGAAAATTTGCATGAATTCATAACTCATTGACTTTGAAAATTTGTTATAATTATTAATTTTTGTGTTTAATTTTTGGTTATATACTATCTGCGGATATGACGTTTTCCTTTGATTCCAGTGCAACGCTGCTTTGCCTTCGGTTCTGTTCCGAATACCTGTCGGATGGCCTTGACCCTATGTCGTTGCCTTTAACGCGAAATAATTCTACAAGTTCGCCTAGTTGATTTTTCGTAAGAATATATTTTTGCGATTATATTTTTAATATTCCAAACAATATAACTTAAAGGTTCTGCTATGTATATTCCATGCTCACCTTCTTGTGTTCTCCACAAACTTTGAAGCTCGTTGTCTCTTGTGAGCTTGAGAGTGTCATGTGCAACTTTCGAAGAACTTGAAAGGTCTGACTGCTCCTTCTGTTGTGAATATAAGGTTGAAGAGTTAGTGCCTGTAGGAACTGAAATTCAGAAAAAAAATTAGACAATGCATATTAGGTTTTATATATAGGTTTTAGGACTAAAATTGTATACTCACTCACCATTTTGACTTTTCTCTAATAACAGAGTGATTCCTCCATTTGAGCCTTGATATTTCAATGAAAGTATGGCGCAGCAAAGAAGGCGAGCAAAAACTTTGGATTTCATCTTAAACTGTGACTGGATTTTAGCTGACTTGATTATCACTGTGGGCATGTGGACTTTAAGATGTCAAGTGAGAACTGTGACTATTTTCGATAAATGTGAGCGATTTATAGAAAACTGATGAGCCCATTTTCCCTTTTCTTTCGATAATGGAAATTTGTTTTACGTAAGGTAACGTAGCATGGAGGTTTTAAGAACCTTCAAAACCTTTCCATTTAAAATGAGTGAGAGTGTTATCCGGTCCATAGTTCAACCCGGAAATGCTTACGAAAAACATGGAAAGTGGAGCAAGAGGACAAAAGCATCATTAGGTTCGTCTTTTAACAAAATGCAAGCATGATGCAGGTTGTGCGTACCTGTGAAAAAAGGGAAACCTACACAAGTTCAAGGTCCATGGACAATCGTGTGCATACATCAGGTATGGGATACTAAGTAGAATTTTTCAGTATAACCTTTATTCTGAATGATAGTATGAAAGAAAAGAAAAATGAGGCTTATGGTACCTTCTGCAACGAACTCGAGCAGTGTTTTCATTATTCAACCTTGAGTGGTTTCACTTTCAGACCAAATGAGTTTAAGACTGAATAAGCACACATTTATATAACTTTTAATAACTTTATTTGATTTATTTATTTGTACTAATAAATACAAGTATATGGCATTTATTAACAGAACCAATCACCGGAACATATTCACGCGATTCTATCTGAGATTTTGATAAACAATGAACAAAACAAGCAGAAGGCAAAAACATTATGTATATATTCACTACATCAAGTATATCTTTTCTGAATGGCCACCAATAATCATTATAGTTGAATTGTAAAAATCCTTTGATTTAAACTCGGCATATTCCAAATTGTACCTTTCCAAAAATTTCCGGTGTAAAAGCCTAATTTAATTCTATCAATAGTCCATGTGTAAAGCTACGCTAGTACAATACTAAATGCATTACAGTCGAGCTATAAATTTGAATTCACTAGCTACTACATTTTCATTTCATTCAGTAATATTTTCATATATAGACTATATACTCATCAAACTGATGCATAAAACATTTTGTATAGAAGCATATATATATTTATAGCACTTCGGTTTGGAATTTGGAACTACACAACTCCTCGCTATAAGCGTACACATTTGTGTACAAAGGTTTAAATGGTTATCAAATGTAAGAAAAATTATAAATTTCAGTTTGAAAGTTCCAGTGCATCATAATATCAATTCATCTTTGTGCATTGTTTTACAGTTTTTCATTCTCTTACAAAGTTCATAAAATTTTCAGTTATGTATTGATCCCATCGTTTGTGCACTTGATTTAATAAAAAAAGATGGGATATATGAATAGACAATAAGAATATCATTCATTGTTTAAATATCTGTGTAAATTATTATTGGCTTGGGTAAGGTTTCTTCCCTTGAATTGGTTACTAGTCATTCATTTACCAGTCACTGTTTAGCACATCGATCCATGAGATAATTTGACATAGTTGGTCTCATTATGAGACAGTTTTATAACAACAAAAAATTTGCGAGGCAGGTCATACACATAAATATGCATGTGTACTGCGCTATATATAAAACGTTTCAAGGTTTAAGCTATATACGATGGACGGCCAGAGAGAGTACAAAGAGGCAAATATTGACTCTCACATTAAAGAGTACGAACCATGTCAAAAAATTTAAGTATGACTACAAGTGACTTTAACACATTAGCTCTAATTAGTGGTAAATGAAATGGCATTTTACTGACATGGAGTATCTAAAAGTATTTAAATTATTTTTTAGAAAGGATTGTTGGTCTACATAAATGTAATCACGAAGATATAAGGAGAGCGAGATCATGTTGACATCCAGATTTTTAGCTTCGAATAAACGCTCCAGCAACACAGATAAGGTACAACAAGAAGACAGAGTCAGCAACGCTTGCAGCCAAGAAATACTGAACATTAGTCTCGTTCTGGTAATCGACCCCGGACCCTTCGGAAATGAAGCAGCCACATGCAGCCAGGAGAGCTATCAGAACGAACGGGTTGATGAAGGAGTATAGCTTGGCCGTACTTTTCCCTCCCTGAAACACACACGAAGATAAATGGAGGAAAGTCAGTGTGAAGTATTACCAATTAATTATTTATACAGGCTAAGCGAGACCATGTTCCTCATACAGCGTGGAAGTATATTAGCGCATGGTTTATGGTCTTTAACGGTAATGTATGAACCGTTTCTCATGACATGATAGCCTGGATGAGGAAATGAGGATGATATGTGGAATATAATCTTCCAGATTAACGTAACGCTTATGTTATTCTTACCTTCGCAGCCGGACAAATGAGGATCAGCAAACTCGTGAGGAGTTGCAGGGCAGCAACTGCAAAGGCTGTTCCATAGCACGCCAACTTGATACGATTCACTTTGACCAAGTCAACTTTCGCCTCACCAAAACCAATCCCTTTCAAGATGCTGGTCGCCCCTTCCCCAAAGGATTGTTGGGCTTTGAAAGCGGCCGTATCCCGTTCATTATACGCTTCCATGAAAAGCCACCCACTGATTCCACACACGAGGAGTGCCAAGAGCTACAAAAGGTATACATGAATATAAAAATAGCATTTTAAACCAGCATTGAAAACGATTTTCCCAGCTTCAGTATGTATACTCAATTAAAATATTAATTGCATATTTTTAATACTAACTCATTCATTTGCAACGGAAGGAAATGGGAGTGTCATGCTCAACTTATACTCATCTCATATTGATTAATATTATAGCTCTTCTCATTAAGGTAATTCACACATGCGACATGAACAAAATGTAAACTAAAAATTCTCATGTCATTAACTTACAGTGGACACCAGTCCAGCCGCCCGAATCCCATAGTTGAGGGAACAACAGCAAGGAAATCCCATCTTCTTCGCTGCTCCGAAGTGTCTTCCGCAAAGCTTTCAGAACAAAGTGTTACGTTGTTTATGTCGCTTGGCTATATGGCTTTGGATAAAATTAGCCTGACGCTCTCTCCCTATAATATGCTGAACCAGATAAGTATGCTTCTAATAAGCTTTTGTAAACACACTTATCTCGTCAACGCAAAGGTGAGTGGCACATATATAAAAATGCACTATTTCTCTCTCACACACACAACAAACTTGTGGCTTGGCTTTGGCTTTATGTCGGACAACGATATAGTTTTTAATGCGTGTGCGTGTGCACCAGAGATAATTCTTCTAAGAACGTTTTAACTACGAGTATTTGACAACAGCTCAAATTCGCACTTCAATTCGATGATGGTAATTTTTTAAACGGGTGTCACATACACTGGACTACTGGACACTGCCTTTTTTAAAGTGTAGTTGAACTCGGAGTATTTGTAAATATTTGAGTAAGGGAATCAATTGGCAAAAAAAGTCTTCTTCGTCCGTTCGACAACAACTCCCCTCGGAAAAAAACACAGAGAGATGCACACATACACTTTTCCTCGGCTCTAGTCTCTACCTCACTTTCTCGCGTTTTTAGTTACACACATAAATAGGAGCACATCCACAACATACACGAGCGACATATATATGATGAGATGTACATGCATTAAAATACGATGAGAGATAGCAACATTGAATATAGCAACTCGGCATCGGCACAAACAGAAAATGTATATAAAAGTCGTAGTGTGAGAGCGGAGGAATAAAAAAGAGAGTCTAGAGTGAGTGGTTGGTTTTTTGCCCACTATTATTTAGGTACATTCGTACATTCTACAATATCGCTAGTTCCATTACCCCTTTTTTCTTCACAATCATCATCGTCATTAGCAAATAGCTTTTCCCTTTCTTTCCGTGTCTTCTGTCACTCGCCTGGCCCTTATTATGCTCTTTTTTCCTATGCTATTTTCACGATGAGACTCCTTTTACTTTTACCCGATTCGTGTGCTGTAATGTAATCAATTTTTTTTGGTATGGAGGTATGCCGCTTTTGTATGCATATGCGTCTTGTGATGAATGTGAATATCCGCCTGTCTCTTCCTTCTCGCTCGTTCCAACTGTGCCGTTTTTTCTTAAGCTTGTCCCGAATCGTATAAACGAAGTAGAGTTGTGGAGTGGATGTGGATGACTTTTGTGTGATATGGAGGAATGCTTTTAAAATGTGAATATGATGCTTATAATGCTTGAGAGAGAGGTGAGTAATATGAAGCACCCTATTATCTCTCGTTCGTGTGCACACAACAAAAAATGTGAGCAAGAGCAGAGAGAAACGGTGGTGGCTGAAGAAGAGTAAATGCGAAAGAGTGAGAGAGGCTGTTTTGATGCAAGTGTTTATTTTTGCATTTCATTTCGCAGAAGCCGAGTTGCAGAAGGAGAAACAAAAATATTCAATGCTTTCAGTTTGGAGAAATAAAGGAGTGCGTAGTGCCAGAGTGCCACACACACAGATGTGTGCCTTATTTCGTCGTACCTAAATTTACAGAAAAAAATTGTTCACATTTTCATCTTTGAGTCGTAAAAAAGACGACGACGAGACGTTGGATTCGTGTGTTCAAGAATGTGGTGTGTTGTGGTCTTGCTGGATTGGATAAAAATATATCTAACCAAGTTTAACGAGAGTATGTATATAAACATATACGAATGGAGTGGTCGACTCTTCTCCGTCTCCGTCTTGAAGTAAAATATATGTGGACAAGGCAAAAAGGGAGAGAGAAGTATAACAAAATTGTTATGCGATGAAGAAATGGAAAAGACATGCGATGGGATATGCGAAGCTATGGAACATCATATAAAACGTAGTAGATATTCAGGACAGGAGAGAAAAAACGCGTTCCTTGAAGCGCCAGAGAGAGAAGTATTATATTATTGCCATTCTCATACTCACCCTCTTCTGTCATACATGCACTCATACACGTACAACTCCAATCTATTTTATTTCTCGTGTTTTCCACGAAGAAAGAAGCCGGAGATTGGAGTGCATGCACACACACACTTTATACCTTTTTTTACGAAAAATGCAAGAGCATATGTACAAAAGTTCAATACAAACTCCATAGATTCTTTGAGGGAAGTTGAAGTGAGTGAGCATTGCATGAAGACCGCTCATGAGGCACTAATGCTCCTGAAATATCCATGAGATAATATTCTTGTGTGTGTGTGTGTGCAGGAGTGCTCTGCTTCTCAGCTCCCTTTAAATGAAGCACAAAGAGGAGTGGAGTTGGAGGTGCAAAATCTATATATTGACCCATGCGCGAATGCTATCACAATCTATCCAACATGTGGATGTGGGGATATGGATGGATGGACGGTTGCATTCATATGATTCCCTTCTACTTCTTCTTCCGTTCCATACGTGAGTGAACTCCACTCGAGAGTCGAGAAAGAAGTCAACAATGTGTGCATGAGTGGAACTGACAATGGACATTATTTCGTAGCTACTCGCCAATTGCACCGAAACTAGTGTGAACATACACTTTAAAGAGTTG
>JAQFZW010000713.1:0-45070 GCA_034687055.1 Heteromurus nitidus | reverse complement strand
CGGTCATCATCAGATTACTGAACTTTTTTCTTCTTCTCGAGTGCCAAGTCATTAAAACGAAGTAGGCACACATATACATATACCTACACCATATAAGTACATAAAGTTAAACGTAACATGTATGAATTTATGTACGCGAGCTCAAATGGAATGTTCCATTATGGGCGTAAATAATGTATGCACTTGAAACATAAAGTTTTGAAACAGCTCGTTGAAAGCAAACTGCTCATTTCAATCTGTTCCTCTCTTCCTCTTTTTTTCCTTTTCAAGGATCACCGAAAATCAAGTGAGCCATGGATGAACGCCTTCTCAAAATTGCTATGAACCATCTTCTTCTTTTATTCTTTTCGAGGAATGGGGCATAGTAATACACAAGGAAAATCCACATATCCGTAATATCCGTGAGCCATCCTTCTCTGCTGTAAAAAGTATTTGCTTGGCTTGGCTTATAGGGAAGTTAAGGAGAGAATATATGCTACTTTAAGTTTCAAAAAATGTTTTTTTTTCTTATTATTATTATTACCGAGAGTGTGTGCTCGTTTGTTCATGCTCACTCGTTCATTCATTTCATTGACAAGTGAGAGAGAGTGAAGAAGACGCACACGCTTCCATGACTTTCACACTGGTCGTTGTTAGTTTTGTTGGGAAAGCTGGTAAAAGAGTGGAACGTGTATTAAGGAGGTACAAGGGTTTTGGTATATATGGACTTCTTTTTTTCATTTGTGAAGATGTTTTATATACGTTCGTATAGGAAAAAAATGTTTGTATGGTTGATTCAAAAGATTTGGACCAAATTCGATGTGAAAACAAGAGGTGCTGTGACCTAATGAAGCGAAACATTTTAACGACTTGTAAGGGCCCTTCTTCCTCTTTTCTCAATCCTTTTATGCAGAAATTCGGAGAATAGCATCGACTTGCCTCAGTGTTCAATTATGAAATACATGATTCACATGGGTGTAGCTGTACACATATGTACGTTCTCGAAATGCATTTACGTGTGTGAATATGAATACTTTTGTAAAAAGTATTATTATTTTTAAGAGTTCGTGTTTTGTTTGTAGGCTTATGGGAAAATACTTTGAGCACTCTGATATATGCATGTCTCGGTTTCCTTCGTTCATGAAGTGCAACAAAGTACAGGGATACAAATGTTTGCAGAGATTTTCCACATCAACCTTGTCGCGGTGTCACTCTGATTTATTTTTGGAAATCGGAATATATATGCAGCTTGGCTTTAGACGTGGAACATGTTTGCAGACTGCGGGCTAGTGTGTTTCTAAAGCGCCATATATTACGGATAAACGATGCATTCGACAGAACACAACAAAGTCTGCAAACAAATGCTGTTTTCATTACGCCTGTCAGAAAAAAAACTCAAGACGAGAGAAAGCCAGAGCGAGCTTCCTTCACGAGATTAAAAGTTTATATACGCAGACGTAAACACATTTTCGGACTTTTTACACAACTTTTTTGATGTTTATAATAATGGAGTGTTTTCGTTTCTCTACTTTGCCAAATAACTTTGGAAGCATGAAGGAGTCTAGGAGAAAGATTGTTGAAAGAGAAGAGAGAGAGAGAGAGAAAAAAAAATCAAGTGTCGCTGGTAATAATGAGCCAAGAAGTGCTATAAATAATTTGTGTTAGTTTGTTGAAAGTTTTGGGTCTTTTCATCTACTCCAAGAGGAATTTTGGTGGGAGGAGAGAAGTAGAAGATCAAAAGGGACATTTTGTCTCACAAATAATCTCGTAAGTCTTTCCGATGGTAAACCTGCTGCTAGCAAAACTCCTCTGAAAGTTTTGCTAATATCTTGTTTATGTTACGTTGGTTCAGTTTGTAAGAAAGGAAGAAACATGCACGTTTGTTTCTACTACATCAAGTTTTAATGATGCTCTCCTTTCATGATAAATACTGAGTGTTTCTAGTACAATAATTAGATCGGGGTTTAATGCGAGATTCCGACGCTACAGAAAATAAAAGCATTAAGGACTTAGGTATATTGAGAATAATAGGTCTCTTCCTATTACGAGCGTATATTATGTGATTTCTGTAACTTTGTTCTCAATGACAATGAGAGACATGATATTCAGTAAACTTCCGGATACTGTTTTCATAATAATGGGTTTTAATTAACGAGTTCAAGACAAGACATCGTATCATAAAATGATAAAATGTGGGAATAAGCACTCTTATGAGGACGGAACAACAAAGTTTCTAGATGCTGTCAATAAATTTCCTGGATCATGCCTGACTTCTGGAGTATTCAAATGAACCTCAACAGTCCAACTTCCTGGCTCTGCGTTGATTGTAAACTGGTCGACTAAGTCCCCTTGCTCTTCGTTATCCTTCGTCCATGTCACTTCCAATCTTTCCCCTTCCACTTCATTTCCTGGTTGTCGGAGTTGACCAAGCTTCAAAGTTTCCACAGTCACTTCTCGAGTGCCGTCTGGGGATGAAGTATTGGAAACGATGACGTCATCAATGATAGTAATTCTCTGTAGGAATTCAGCCCACATTCCTTCTTGGCAAACTGGGCAAAGCCTATTGTGTGTCATGTTGCGCATGAGACATGCCTCGTTGGTAGGACGGTAATGTTTTACACGCCAAGTATCCCAGGTTGGAAATGCGCTTCATTTGTGACAAAAATGTTTGTTACTAAAATGTTATTAAAATCTCGATAATAATAATAATAATATGGCTTGCATGATTTAATTCAGTAGAACTTACCTAACCCAACTATTGTCTCCGGTAAACTCATCCTCATTGCCATACTCGTGCAAGGACAGCGAGGCAATCATTCGAGGAATCTCGGGATGAGTTGGATTAGTTTTGGAACGGACTAGTAAATTTAAAAGTAATTTTGATGAAATGTACGTATTCACGATACAGACGCAGTTGGAGTTATCATAGTCGAAAATATTACCAGTAAAGTTATGATTTCCGGATGAAAATCCTTCACTTCCGTACCACCCGTAGAATTCTCTGTCATCAAACCCGGATGACGTCCAAGGAAGTACTTCTCCATCCAAGAGAAACTCGAGGCAGTCTTCTTCGCCAGCTGCACTCACCGTAACCTCAAGATACCATTTGCTGTAGCCCCCATCTGAAGAAAATGGAAATGTTCTCTCGCCAAGGGAAAGGTCTGACCATGGGTACTCTAAAAGTCTGTAAATTGCTCTTTCTTCTCTTGTTTCTCCGCTTAGCCAAGCGGTCCAACCCAAACTTGCAAGCGAGGATGCTGAGTTAACACCCGAGTACACGGAACCGTCATCATATTCCTGAGCAATATTATATAATATTTAATGAAACCGCCACCGGGAACAAATTTTGAGAAACGACTATTTTTGAAGGAAATAAATATGTGTGTTATTAATGTACCTCGCCAACATCAGCAAAATTGTGTCCCATTTCATGCCTGAGCACAACTGTGCCAGTTCTGTTGCTTCTAGTAGAAATGACAAACTCTCCCCCAAGGCCTCCGTAGAAATCATCATTTCCAATCAGACTGGGATAGTCGCATCCAGAATTTCCCGTTAAGCGACAAACCTGACGTGCGTACTGAGGATTTCCAGGAAATATCCCACGTAGTTGTCCACTCTGACGGTAGAGCTCAAATGGAGTATTTTTTGCCCCATTATACCCAATCCCGGACTCTTCACTCTCTACATAAATAGCCCAGATATTGAACAGCGGCAAGTAGCTGCGGAACGTCGCCCCTTCAAACATGTCTTGAATGAGTCGCTCCATGTCTTCAAAGAACTCATCCCTTTCGGAAATTGTGTAGCCGTCACCCATAAACACCACGTCAATCCTGTTGCTTTGATCTCCTCCGTCGACGATTTTCAGAACTTCGGGATCTGCTTTGCTTGAGGAGGAAAGTTGGAGCGGCTCCACTGTCTCAATTGACTTACACATTGTTTGCATAAATGCAAGTGCTTCCACCTCCTTCGTTGCGAAAACTTCGACTATTTTTGCGTCTGTGGTGGGGTCGTATCGTTTAGCTGAGCCTTCAAGGGGCCGTATGGCTGGTCGCGTTGAGAATTTAAAGCCATTCTTGTCAACTATGCCCCTGTAGTTGGGAAGGAAGTCTTGCTCTATTATGATGCATTTGACGCCTTCCTGAGGTGACTGATGAAATTTCACATAATGAGCTTGTCCGGATCTTGGAATATAAAATAAAATTAGTTAGAAGTACCAGCTCTACCCAAACACAGACAGAAATATATATTTATATATATCTATTCACAAATGAATGTATGATAATTGCTTGGTGTTACGTTTGCGAGACGAGTAGACACGCAAATACGAGAAATGGAAGCAACTTCATGTTCAACATGTTAACTTCAATGATCAAGCTTTCGATGATTCCAACCTTTCACCATTAAGAACTCCAGAATACTGGTGCTGTTAAAAACTTTATTTAACATGAAATGTGTTTTGCTCAATAATGCTTTGTTTTTTATTATTTTTGCTTGTGGGGAAATACCCAAAATCTCCTTGTCAGACGGGATTTGTAATGCTTGACCCGAATTAATATGCTGACCTAAATCAAAATTTAATGGATTTCCATTGCATAATGCAGATAAAAATAGAACGACTGATGATTCGATCGTTTTTCATTTATTAGCATTCGGATGAATAGATTAGCGCAACATCGATAAAGAGTAAAGCTAGCTTAAGCTTAAAATGACAGGTGACACGGTGTGATATTTTTGTGTGCTTCGTTTATTGTCTTTCATCAAAAGTTATATTAGTAATATGGATTTTGCATTGGACTGAATTTGTAACAAGGTCCCTGATTGATGATATTACGCAGAGGGCACAACAAATGCCTCTGTAGAGGTCAAAAGGTTCCTCGGATCGTTTCTCACTTCTTCGGTGTCGAAATGCACTTCCACCTCCCAATTTCCAGGCAGTGCCCATACCGTAAATTGGCCTTCCATGATAACATCTTCGACACCATCACGGAACCATCTCACTTCGAGCATCTCATTTGGTACTTCATTCCCAGGTTCCCTCAACTGGCCCAGTTTCAGAGTGTTTACGGTAACCATCCGGGTTCCATCCGGTTCTGCGGTTTCAGCAACGGTAACGTCATCGATGAGAGACACTCGTTCCAAAAACTGAGCCCACATTCCTTCCTGGCAAATAGGGCAGAACCTGTTGTAAGTCATGTTTCGCATCAAGCAGCCTTCACTCGTGGGTCGGAAGGTTTTAGATCCAGAAGTCGAGAAAGTGGGGTAAGCTGATACATAGTTGATGTCAGAGTGGAACTCATCCTCGGTTCCGTATTCGTGCAATCTAATTGAGCATATCATCCGAGGTATATCTAAGTTTGTGGTATTGGTTTTGGTGCGCACTACAGTATCACAAACGCATATATTAAATTAGAACCACTCGACTCGGTACACAAAACTATGATATATGCAATTAGCGTACCTGAGAAAGTATGCTGTCCTGGGGAAAGTCCTTCGTCCCCACCCCACTCGTAAAATTCTCGATCATCAAATCCAGAAGTTGTCCAGGGAAGTATTTCACCATCCAAAGTGAATTCTAGGCAGTCCTCTTCACCAGCAGCGCTTACAGTGACAACCATATTCCAACGACTGTATGCTCCATCGGAGGTGAACGTGAAAGTCTGTGGTCCTTCTTCATTCAAATCCGCCCATGGATATTCTAGAAGTCTGTAAATTGCACGCTCTTCCTTTCGCTCTCCACTCAGCCAAGCTGTCCATCCCAAAGAAGCAACGGAGGATGCAGAGTTGACACCGCGGTAAACTCCACCGTTATCGTATTCCTGTTTTATACAATACATTATTACAGTTTAATTAATTTCAATACTTCTCTAAATAAACACATTTTCAATGAAAACATACCTCTCCAACATTAACGAAGTTGTGGCCCATTTCGTGTCTTAGCACAACAGTGCCAGTTCTGTGGCTCCTTGTTGAGATAACGAACTCGCCACCCAAGCCGCCGTAAAAGTCATCATTTCCAATGATGCTAGGATAGTCACAACCTGAAAACCCAGTCATCGTGCAAATTTGTCGTGCATGCTGGGCATCTCCGGGCAGAATCGCTCGCAAAGTTCCACTTTGGCGATAGAGTTGGAAGGGTGTGTCCTTGGGTCCGTTGTATCCAATTCCAGACTCTACACTTGCTACATAAATCGCCCAGATATTGAACACAGGCAAATAACTTCGAAAAGTTGCCCCTGCAAACATCTCTTCAGTAAGGCGGTCCATATCCTCAAAGAATTCCTCCTTCTCGGAGGCAGTGTAACCGTCGCCCATGAATACCACATCAATTCTATTTCCCATGTCTCCTCCGTCGACAATTTTTCGAATCTCTATATCTTCTTGGTTAACTCCGGTTAGAGGTTCAACTTTCTGAACAGATTTGCACATTGACTCCATGAAAGCTTGTGCTGCTTCATGGTTTCTGGAGAAAACTTCCGCAATGTTACCTCCAGCTGAGGATTTCTCGCCATCAGGAAGTGCCTGCGCTGGTTTGATGGAGTATTTGAAACCATTGTCTTCCTTGTCCTGAATACCACGATATTTGGGGAGGAAATCATCTTCGATTAAAGTGCATGCAAAATTTTCTTCCGGAGATTGGTGGAATTTAATATGATACGCTTGCCCAGATCTAAAATTATTAATAAAGTTTATATAATGTTTATAACCTTCTGGATATGCGGGCTTTACTCAATTCATTGATTTCTTGATTAATGTATATTATTTTTTGTGTACGATTTTCTTACATTTGCTGAATTACAGCAAAAATCAGGATTAGAATTTTCATTCTCATTTTGCAAGTGGTTATCTGCGAGTTGAATTCAGATAGATCTGTTACCCTTTGAGGTTCAGGTTGTTGTAAGTGAATTGCAAACTACAGTCCACCTATATCGATTGTTCTTATTTAGAGCGATGCTCACTAATCTCTCTAATTTATCAAAAGAGCCTCACTTTTGGCAAGGTGAATCATTTTGACATGTAAATCCGTAGAGGATTAGTGGTGGCATTAAATGATTTAACCGAATTCAGCGTGTGCATATTTCCTCCCGTAACTTTGCTGTGTCGAGACCCGATAGCAATTTATGACATCAACCTTGGTCTTTTTGACGTAAGTCTTTGCATGCAGCTATGTTTTTAACGCTAATGCAGATTTTACCAGATGAATCAATCATCAGGTGCTTCAACAAGGTTGATGGGTAATGTACGTTTTTTCTTGGTAAGATGTTTTTATTGAAATTATTGTTCACAAATTGAAACAAATTAGGATGAGATAATTTAGAATAAATAAAAACTAACTAAGCAATTTCCTTCGTAATAAAATTAAGGCGGTACTACAACAGTTACTCTTGAGGTTGTATAGCCATTAGGATCAGCTCTAATCTCATCTGTGACAAAATGTACTTCAACAATCCATGTACCAGGTTCTGCTTGGATGGTGAACATATCGTTGAGCTCACTCTGCTCCTCATTGTTTAGCATCCACCTGACCTCCAGCCTCTCATTCGGGATTTGGTTACTGGGATCACGAAGTTGTCCCAACTTGATTGTATTCACCGTTACCTCTCTTGTTCCATCTGGTGCGGTGGTGTCGGAAACCGTGTAATCATCAATTAGTCCAACACGTCGCAGAAACTGGGACCACATACCCTCTTGGCAGACGGGACAGAATTGCTCATGCGTCATGTTACGCATTAGACAACCTGCATTAGTTGGTCGGAATGTCTTGAAACCCCAAATGTCCCAAGTGGGGTATGCTGACACGTGCGAGTTGTCAATAACGAATTCATCTTCACTTCCGAATTCATGTAACGTTATGGAGCAAATCATTCTTGGTATAAGTGGATTTGTAGGATTAGTCTTTGTTCGGACTAAAACAGTAGAACATTATAACAATGAAATTAAAGAAATAAGTCATTTTATATATTTGCATACAATCTGTAAACAACTGTTACCAGTAAAGGAGTGCGATCCTTGTGAGAATCCTTCAGCCCCTGACCAACTGTAAAATTCCCGATCATCAAATCCGGTTGATGCCCAGGGAAGAACTTCGCCATCCAAAACAAATTCAAGGGAGTCAGCCTCTCCAGCAGCGCTGACTGACACGAGCAGGTACCATCGGTTAAAATTCCCATTTGAAGTGAAGGTAAATGATCGCTCTCCCTCACTAAGGTCCGACCATGGATATTCTAGCAATCTGTACATTGCCCGTTCCTCCCTTCGTTCACCAGTCGTCAGCCAAGCTCCCCACCCAAGACCTGCAACAGTTCGTGCCGCATTTACTCCACTGTAAACTTGCCCGTTGTCGTATTCCTAAACCGGTTCAAAACATACATGTTTTAAAAGTACGTTTGCAAGTTTATTCGAAATCATAAGAACCGATCAGAATTGGATTTACCTCTCCAACGTCCACAAAATTATGACCCATCTCGTGCCTCAACACAACGGTACCGGTACGATTACTCTTTGTGGAAATGACGAATTCGCCTCCCAACCCCCCATAAAAGTCATCGTTGCCAATGATGCTAGGATAGTCACAACCCGATGCTCCAGTCAGAGCACAGCATTGACGAGCATATTGAGCATTTCCAGGGTAGATTCCTCGAAGTTGTCCACTCTCACGGTATAATCGGAAAGGCGTATTTTTCGCCCCATTGTAACCGATACCAGAGTCGACGCTTTCTACATAAATTGCCCAAATATTGAATAATGGCAAGTAGCTTTTGAAGGTTACTCCTGCGAACATTTCTTGGACGAGACGGTCCATGTCGCTATAAAATTTGTCGCGCTCATCAGCCGTATATCCATCGCCCATAAATACAACGTCGATTCTGTTCGATTGATCTCCTCCGTCAACGATTTTACGAATTTCTGGACCTTGCTTCCCACCCTCAATTTCAACCAGAGCGGGTAGTCTCTCCTGGGATTTGCACATTGTTTGCGCAAACGCTTCCGCTGACTTTTGCTGTTTTGCAAATACCTCGACAATCTTCGCTTCACTCTTTACCTCGACCATTGCGTCCGCAGGAGCCTTTTGTGCTGGCCTTGTGGAGAATTTGAACTCATTTTGGTCATCAGTATCGAATCTGTAGTTTGGGAGGAAGTCTTCCTCCAAAATGATGCAGGAGTGACCATCTTCTGGAGACTGGTGAAGTTTTATGTGAAAGGCTTGCCCATTTCTAAAATCAAATTTGGAATTTCTGCGTAATGTATTTTATTGCAATGTTAAAGTTATGTGCTAAAATGCAAATCTTACATTTGGGACACCAGTGCACACAGCAATAAGAAAGTCTTGAATTCCATGTTTGTTTTTACAAGTTAAAGCCCAGAAGAGAGGAGGAAATTCCGCTGAATTGCTTCCTACAGCCGAAGCAGCAATGATTTGAGCAGATTAAAATGATGCAGCTTTTAATTCATAATAATTGTCATTGGAAGTAAAATCTTTGCTTTGGAGAAAATTGTTGATTTTACAATATTGCTAATCTGCTGAGGTTGACACTTCAAGATTACTTGGTAAGGCCACCGTGAAACAAAATGACATTTGGTTATCGAGTACAGTTGTATTTTTTAAAGCTATAACCTTGTTATGAATGCATGTCAGTTTTCAGATCATAACTTCCTCACTGCTTGCTGCAGGTGAAAAAGAAATAAAATTTATAAGAGATTAAAATGTTGCTGATACCAATTAATCCACTAGGCTTAGTGGAAAAAAAACAATGTCAATTGGTTTATGTAACAAAATGGGTGTGCATAATTGTGGTTGGCTGTGCTGAACACAGAGAAGAGAAGCTGTACCGAATGATGTTTCCCACAAACGCCATATTGATTGAAAAGTGCAAAGTGTCGGGTGGACAGTTGCCACCAGGTAAACGAAGACCTTGCTTGGGCTAAAAATGAATCTGGAAATCCCATTTGTGTCATTTGCCTTGATGTAAGCCTTCAAAGTGTGATTAAAATGTGAGAGCTGTCGGTGAGTTGAGTGAGCTTTACTTAATCGTGTTTACGTTTTAATCCATCAAACGAACATGAAGCCTGTGCGCGGTTTCGATAATATTTGTGGTTATCGTATTGAGATCAGGAATTATTTGACATTTCAATAAAACATTTATATGCTTAATTTACAGACGGTTGTAAATCTCGTTTTGTACCGACTAATCATAATGCGCATATGCTATTTCCGTAACTTGTACCGTTTTAGCATTTTTACGCTGCGCCATTTGCCGTGTCTAGACATTATAGAAGTATGTCAGCAGCTGGAAAGCACCGTTACCATTGTTTGAACCCACTAGACTTTTCATGCTGATTCTTTAACTCAAAAGTTTGTCGCGTACTCAACATTTACTCTCTTTCTAAGTGTTCTTTTGTTATGAAAGCAAAAGTTTGCGACAATTTTCGAATATTCTTCAAAATAAATAGGAAAATCATACGCGCTTGTGTGTGCATGTCCGTGCGCTATCTATATCAAAATATATGAGTATTTACACATGTTTGGTAAATATGAATTTATTCCACTTGTAAACCTTTTCCCCGTACACTCTTTGTGTATAGCTTTTACTCGTCGGAAGAATCAGAACATGATTCAATGTGGATCCAAAATCTCAGAATGTATTTTAATCATGAACAATGCGGAGGTAGCCATTGTTAAATAAATAAAAAAGTCAGCAAATCGTGCTTTGTATCGACTTTTTCTCTTTTGTACTCGAAAAAGTTGTGAAGAGCAGTGGTCGTAAGCTGGAGTGTCACTCTACTCACAGAGAATTCAAGTGGCTCCACTTCACTTTTCACAATGCTTGTGAATATGTGGTGAGGTAGCGTTGGGCAAAA
Source organism: Heteromurus nitidus (assembly GCA_034687055.1). Taxonomy (NCBI): domain Eukaryota; kingdom Metazoa; phylum Arthropoda; class Collembola; order Entomobryomorpha; family Entomobryidae; genus Heteromurus; species Heteromurus nitidus. The sequence continues at coordinate 34,234 of JAQFZW010000713.1, read as the reverse complement.
GGGAACGTCAAACTCAGCAGCCGTTTTTATGCTGGATAGCTAAAATAGTATGAAAAAAGTGGGTAAGGAGAAAATCCTTGAGGAGTTTACATACAGTACTTTCCCCGCAGTTGTAACAACTCATAAATATTTTATAAATGTTATGATTCAAATATTTTGTTTGTATGTCCAATCCTCTTGTACTAGTTTTCTTTAGGGTTTCATTGTGTCCACCATCCTTGGAGTAACTTCAACGTACATAAATATTAATGTACGTAACTTCGTGGTTACAAAAACCATAGATAGCGTTTGAACGTATAACTGCAGCAAATCAATTTAAAAAAAGATTTATGATTCATCAGTGTAACGAAAGATATACGTCCACATCTGACGGAAACAAAATGATCGGTAGGAGTGACCAATAATGAAGGATAATAAATCGGAACCTTTTATCTTTTATATCATGGCGAAAGAAAGAGCTTAAGTGCTTGTAATTGACTGTGAAATAATATCCAATCATTCGTCTGCCGATTCAATTTAAAGAGTTTTTAGTCGTAAGGTAAGGCATTTTGATATTACTACACAAAAAGATCTCACTTTCCGATTGACAGGTAACCATAAATGAATTAGCTGCGTAGGGTTGAGCTTTTGGCTTTCAAAATGAAGCTATCACTCAAGAAAAAGGGCTCTTTCAAAATGGGAATGGATAGTTTTATCTGTGAGTACTACAGCGTTAATGAGTTGTAAGAGGCTGGTCGCGCAGTTTCTTTCATCAAAGATGATTATGCAATAATATACTTGAGACCTCACCCTTGAGAAAAAGTTCAGAGTAAGGCTAATATCTCATATAATGGGTATGTACAAGACAACCCACTATTTCTGCCACTCCAATCTTCAGATCGGAGATCACAAAACAAAGAAAACTATGTAAGCATTGCATTTACGAATGCCGTTCTCTATTGTTCTTGACATTGGATATTGGCCTGTAATTTTCATGCGCCTCGAGACTCAAGAGTGGCATTCTGTATAAAGTAATGTTGAACTCGTGTGAATGTGAGAAATGACACTAACACTTTTTTATACACAAAGGGATACGTGTATACACAACATGCTTCTTTTGTTTTATTAATATTTTGTAAAGTTTGTTCCGACGAATAGTAGAGTCTTTCTGACTTATCTTCATCTTTTAGTCATTGTGTATCGTGTTGTATACATCTAAAAGGATCTTATTCTATCTCAATGTTCTATTCTTCGAAAGAATGCGTGTTTAAGCAAAAAATGGAGGCGAGGGTGAGATATTTATTATATTCGCCTATTCACATTCCAATCTGGCGGATATGATGATCGTACATTATCGTACACTCTGTTAAGCGATAGAACACGAACGCTGTCAATATGCTGGCAAACGTGACAGTTTGGTTGTACTAGGTACTTTTTCGGGCTTGGATAATGTCTGGAATTCACATTTTTGTTGTACCAGAGGCATTATATTTGGAGTGGAAATATAGAAATTAATTGAAACTCTCATTTTAGTAACAAGTGGTCTCAGAAAAGTAGGCGAGGGTGAAATTAAAGAGAAACGTGGACGGCAATATTATATTGATACATTTATCCTCTCGTCTCGTAGTCACAAGACAAGTATTGCAAACTTATACAATTGCATTGGCATTGCTTTCTGTGCGTGGTTTTATAGATTACAAATTCGTAAGCTAAAAACTTTGTTGGAATCTCATTCAAAATCAAACCACCTTACCAGATAAATACATTATGACAGCAGCAGACAAAGATATGGACAAACCTTTAATGTAAACGAATTTAAAATACAATACAAAATCCAATACACCTTTGATACATGTGTAAATCATCGGGAGAAACAATCGGATAATGCACAAGATGCCTTATTGGCTTTTGCAATGCCGTGCAACAATGAGAATGTAGAAATGAATGGCGGAGAGTCATCAATAGGATTATACAATGAGAAGATTGAATGCATAATCGATAAATTCCTTTCTTTTTACAGCTCATCATCTTTCATATTATTTTACTCACATATACACTCAATACACGCAGATATAATATATGGAATGGGCTATTTCACAGGATTTACTTTTTCGATAATGTGCTTATCACAGTACGTCCCGGTGAACACCTCACGAGACAAACCCTTGACCAAGCCTGCTATTTGATATCAAACAATTCACAATGTGGCCAAACGCCAAAGTGATCCACTGACAAAAGCAATGTTTCAAAGTGAATGGAATTATGTGTTCGCATCTTCATACTATTTTCTTCATATTTACATATAAACAATGCAAAGCTGAATAATGAAAATAGTTGGTGTTTCAAATTAACGCATCTTATCTAGACTTTCGGTATAGTGTGGCATGTGGTCATGTTTTTGAATGACTCTTTTAAGGATTCCGATCCTAATATTCTCAATCCTTTATATATAATCCATATAACATTGTATGAAATTGCTTTCCATACAATGAAATTACTAAAAGTCCTGCCCACCTGTAAAATAGGAAACCATATGAAAGATAAGTGTATGCCATGCGACCCATGAACAACCGAGACTATTAGAGCTTAGAGATCAGAGGAATGCTGTAACTGTATGTACATGTTTAGTTGCAAACGCGCACAAGAGAAAAGGGGAATAATATATCATACTGATTAGTGTCAATCAATATGTTATCAAGAAACAGCAATTAAATGGCTTCACTTAAAAATATGTGCATGCAGAATCCAAGCGAGCCTGTAAAAATTATGAATGAATCCGCACCTGAAACGTTTACTATTCTGCACATTGTCATCATCTAATAAGAAGCACTTGAACATTTTAAATCTTATGACTGAATGCATTGCGTCGGTAATTTGTTAAGCCATGTTTAAAGTAATTCGAGTGCGAAGCGAACACATTACTAAATTCATAAAATGAATTGTACCAAACCAACAGGCCAATTTAAGATGTATCGTGAATCATAAAATCATCATCAGAATTACGAATTCAAAAAGATCACACATTTATTTCAGAAGCAGCTTGTGCAGGCAGTGATTCGAATATTGGCCATTGTATGATCAACGGTCAAACTGAACGGTGCAGAGTGATGTGGAGTGAGTGCCTTGTTGGCTTCAGATTTATTACTACACATTATCAAAATATGCTTATTTTTGTTGCGCTACAAGTTATGCTTGCAACTTAAAATATTAAAATTAAGTGCATTTATATGTGCAATAATAATTTAATTTTAATTGTATGATTCTCATCAGTATGCCACCAACATTGCCAAAAAAAGGTGGATTGAAAATTTTTTCGTTTCATAAAAACTAGTTTCAAGCCTAATCACAAGGAAAATGAAGATTGATAACAACTAGAGAAAAACTGGATTTACTAAAATACACTTCTTATTCTTGAAGTCCTATCTAGTATCACAACCCGACAACCCCAAATGCTCAATGCTCAATCATTATATGATAAAAATTGCTCATTTTTGGCCATGGTTTATGCGTGTATGTCTTTATAATGTGTGGCGTTGTGGGGAATGGTGATCGGTGTGTCAGTTATAAAAGGATGAGTTTACATACAAACACGGTGATCATTTTAAACATATAAATTCATAGTGTGAATATAAACCAGCCAAACAAGAGAAAGATCTAAGGAAAAATGTCAAAATAAAAAAATTGTACTTGTTAGTGTTGTTTCTTGAACATTATTCGAATGTGAGAGACGAGCAATGCATCGAAATCGCAACTTTACGAATCACACATGCAGTAAAGTCAGGAATTAGCATCACCATGTATCATCATATATACGAACGAACGACAAATATTTGACAGGAGAAAAAATACCTCTGGATTATCCACTTTCTACTTGTACGAATTAGTTAAGTCTGACCTATAAACTTCATATTGAAAAATGCCGAGGTTCGAAACGAACAAGGATGTGGATGTGTCGCGTGCCTGCTGCAACCGCGTAACCTCGTCCTCAGTGAACTTCTGGCAAATGTGCTGAATACATTTGATTTTGAAAGAAAAAATTATGTTTTTTTTGCATGGAAGTGCTGAATTCACTTTCCATTTCCTTTCGAACGAAGGCGAAAGTGATCTTAATGTGATTACGAAGGCATTTTTTTACAATTGTGAAGTTTTACTACAAACTATGATTTGTATGTGTGTGAAAAGCAAGACACATTTTTCCTGAAATTGTGATACTTAAAAATAGTGAACTGTATTATGTGCTTGAACTTAAATAGACAATTTAATAAAGAATTCCATTTCTGTTTGTCTACCCCGAATATATTTCCAAATGGTTGCAACACTTGAACGGAAACGTGTGCTGTTCTTCATGATTTCAATGTGGACCATTGTAAGCGTTTCTTTATCTGTATAGAATTTCATGCTTTTGGAGGGTCTACACTCAGTACACTCTAATTTATTTATTTTGACAATTATTTTTGCAAAAATTATCCAAGACCTCCACAGCAAGCATCCCAACGAGTCAGAGTGGAGATAATGAAGCTTCCAAAGCTAATTTGTTAAAACAAAGTCTCAAATCTATCAGAACGTCTGACATGAATAGCACGGCATCCCTAAGCAGACTGGAGAAGACATCTCTCAAATGCATGGACAAAGTAAATGGAACTTGTTCTCATGCTAGAAGGATGATACACGCACCAAAAGTAAGGATAAACCGTTCCAAGGCAGAAGGAAAGATGGCACGCAGAATAGAACGTGAAGATAACCTTAATAAATTCAATGATTTTATGCCAGTTAACTATGGCCCAACGGGTTATCAGAACTCTGTGGAGGAGGGTAGAGGTTTGGTAATGATACCACTGTTTATAGTCTTCAGCATTATTCAATTTAAGCTTGTAGCAGCCATTTTTCTAGCGGTATTTGGCCCTATGATTTTGTTCCTGCTCATTGTCCAAGGTCTCATGTTTAGGACAGCATTAGTTTTAATGGGTATGATGTTACCTTGAAGGTAAGCATATTCAACAATCATCACTATACTTTTAATATTTATTTGTATTATCGCCTAATGAGTAAAGGACGAAAGTTAATATAAATTTTATGAATATTAAAAGCATAATTTGTATAACATGAGGAATACTGCGATGCAATGATTTGACTTCTGGACCCGGACTGGAATTTCTGGACATAATTTATATGGCATGTCCAAGTGAATTCATGAATCGTAATTCGGGAGCATTGGAACATGGACAAGGAATGCAAGTAAGCTTGTAGGTGTTTTTGGATTGCATTGGAGTGGAGTAGATACATGCTCGTGGATCTTTGTGTGTGCATAATATGCACTGCATATTTCACTGATTTGGAGTTTGGACCATGGTATGTATGGTCATGGCATGTTGGAATGGTATAAATAGTGTGTTGAGCGAGGTTCTCATTCTCATCATACATGAAACAAATACGAAGAATGCATAGACTAGGCTGTTCGCTCTTCGCTCACATGATATGAGCTGGATCTGGATGTAAAGCTGGAGCTTATTCCATCGAACACTTATGACAATGTTTTTGTATCCATGTGCCACTGTAAATGTAATAACAAGATCGGAGATCCGTATGAATGAGGTTAGGTAACCATCCAAAGTATGGAGATTACCTCTACATTTACGTGTGGTTAAGATCTGGCTACGCTTGAACTTGTAAAACAAGGAACTAACATATCTTTCTGTTCTAAAAAGCCTAACGTGAGAGGAAAGGGTTAATCTGACATTATTTAGCAGATTCTTCTTCATTCTTGTGCTCGGATTAGGTCAGGCTACAGAACACAATTCCTTAAAAAACTAAATAAATCATGAGTGCAACTAAAGCGTTAGCACAATTGGGAAAATTGGTCCCACGAAATTCAGCGTTGTTTCTTTGTGACATGCAAGAAAAATTTCGTCCTTCGATCAAATATTTCAATGAAATAGTTTTCAACTCCAACCGGCTCCTTCAAGCAGCTAGACTTCTTGATATTCCGATAATCTGCACAGAGCAATACCCCAAAGGTAAGTAATCGTGTAATCCATTATATTTGTAACGTTGTAACGCGGTCCTAAACCAGTATCGTTGATTTTAACAGGCTTGGGGAATACTGTCAAAGAACTGGAGATCGCCGAAGCTGGCGTCACTCCAGTTGAGAAAACGCTATTTTCTATGTGCTTATCCCCTGTCTTAGATGAGCTTAAAACGAAGCCAAATATTGGATCAATCGTTCTCTGTGGAATCGAGGCACATGTTTGCATCCAGCAAACTGCAATCGATTTGAGATCGCATGGATTTCAAGTTTTCGTAATTGTTGACGCCTGCAGCTCTCGCGGACATGCTGAAAGGTTCCGATTTATTACACTTTTCCTATATTTGGTTACCGAATACAAACCCTACGTTTTTGGCAATTTCTGCAGGCGTACTTTTGCAATAAATGAGAAATTTTTGGTATATTACAGGAAGTATGCATTTAGCTTATTAAAACAAGCGGGATGTTGGCTAACGACAACAGAGAGTGCTATCCTGTCACTCACAGGTGGATCGCATCACCCACAATTTAAACAGATACAAGCTTTAATAAAAACTGAGGGACCTGACGCTGGCTTGCTTTCAAAGATTTAAAAACAACAAAGTGCCGTCATATTATATTCAAAATATCACATTTATTTGTATTGCATAGAATATGTATAATACGATAATGCGTATATGGTATTTCACATATAATATTGCAAGGGATTTGGGCCCCATTTAAAGCTGCAACTAGATGTTACAGCGTTATGAAAGCATGCGTAGTTTCGAATTATTGTTGTGATAATATAATTGATAATGATAAACTATATTAGTTAACGACGACGTTTGTACCAGGCTGTACGGTATGTCCAATGTACTATATAATGAATTGGAAGTCTACTTCCACTACTTGTGCTAGAATAAAGCAAAAACATGACGGAACCAATATAAATATAACTCGCAATAGAGGTTAAATTCTTTGTAAAGGGACTTGGCTCTTCGCATCTACGTAATTCGAATACGTATCTAACATATAAGTGTAATTTTGATATGTACTTATAGTCTGTCCACGAAACCTACACATGTAGGAAGTAAATGTTTGGTATCATGGCATAATATAAAGGTTTTTGTGTACTGAAACGAGAAAAATTACGCTAAAACTAAAATTATACTAAAATAACAATATTTATATAACAATCCATGTGCCAATTATCCATTTCAGGAACTTGGCTTATAGCTTATCACAAGATGAAGGGGTTGCATGCGAGTCAAGTACGTACACAAAGCAGTTCGCAACCGCAATAAGGAATGACGTTGGTCCTATCATTCAGCATTTTTGCATCTATCGCAAGGATCTAAAGTTTCTTCCTATCCTCGCAAATCGGGTTGGATCAATAAGAGATGACGACCAACAGTCAAATGGAAATCTTTGAATATGTTGTCCAAAGTCCCTCGCTTGTAGCTTCAATAGTGCCCGCTCCGAAACCTGTTGAATAGAAGTTTTAGTTTTGCACATTGCAGTTTACTTGACATAAAGCCACGATTGTAATCTAGGAACTTTGAAATTCATATCCATGAACGTACTTTGATTGGTTGCGAACTCAAAATGATGAAATTTTGAAATTTCATTCGACTAAATACGTTGACGAAGCTGAGGTCAGTTATTTTCTCCGTTCCGTCCAATCCCAGTGTCATTTTCTTCAATGCTGTAATAAACGTTAAGAATTATTCAAGAATAATAATTATTCTTCCAAAGCTGTCTAAGACAGTCACTGAACCATATTTTACAATCAGAAGGGTTCTTACTTGGAGCTAGCCGAAGGAAATCAGGGGATTCTTCGTCGTCCCCGATAAAGCACCTGTCACTAAGTTTCGGACAATTCTCAATACGAAGTTCTTCTAACCGTAGCTTTTTCCAAATAGGCGTCAATCGTTTATTTAATACTGACCTCCTGTCATCAATAAACCATGAGACAATTTCCAAACGTTTCAAGTTTTTAAATTTATCTGCTAGCCGTCCTTCAGAAAGAAAGTATGGTACTCTGGGACAGTCAATTTTAATGTACTCCACACTTCCACGATCAAATAATCCATTGTATCCGTACAAATCTTCTTGGACCATTTGCCAACGCTTCCAAATATCCCCATCTCTTGCCTTCTTCACAGAATCCTTGATTTTGATGACACGAAGTTTAGGCCAAAATGCATCCTTATAAGCTTTTCCCAAGGAGAAAAAATCAGTAACAGAAGGTGTCACATCTATGCTTATTTTCTCCAAATTTCGCAAATGGGCATTTTCGACAAATGGGCAGTAGTTTATCATTGACACTATACTCTCGCAGAATCTGAGCTTCGTGTCAGTGACAGCAAAATCTTCGTCAAACACCTCCTGCACTACCAAACAGTCTATATTCTTGAGTTTGATATCACGGGTGTGGCATTTTCCAAGCAATGCAACGAAGCGATTGATGTAAAAAGAGTCTGGCTTGTTATAATGTTTCATGTCCAAATATTCCAGAGCCACATCTCCCCTGTCCTCACGTGTACGAATGTAATCCATTAAAGGTGTAAATATCCCATCTGAGTTTTCAATGGGATTCAATTTTTGTTCCACTGTACGAGGAAATCGGAAGTACAGCAGACTTATACAATCCTGCAACATGCCCCAAGTGAGATCCCAAGATTTTGGACGTACGAGTGCATTTCCTCGTGGAGTTTCTATTTCATAATTGAGCTTTAGAACTTGTAATGTTTTTAGTATTGAAGGGCACGGCACAGGGTCACCGGTGTCACTCACAACGAGATCACTAATTGTCAACTTTTCAAGTCTGAGAAAGAGTTGAAACATTTCAAGCTCTTTCCAGTGTTGGAACATGAAAAACTTTCGCAAAGTCAAATCTTTTACGTATAAACTAGAATAATTGCGAATATTTTCAAGATCCAAATCTATCGATTCATAAAAATTTTCCTCTCTAATTTCGAAAACAAATCTTGTGATCGGCAGTCCCATATTAGCTGCTGATTCAAATGTTTTGTGATCAGTCTCAGTGATGACTAAGCGGAACTTCTTCCATTTTTCTTCTTCAGAAACTGTAATATTATTTTGCGTGACCCAACTTCTAGTTTCTCTGCAAACCCTTCGTAAACTTAATTGCGCCAATGGGTCCAGATAATCCAGGAGCCTGGTGAAAGCCTGCCAAATATTATACATTATTCCACACCAAAAATTATTTGCCAAACGGTATAACCACCCAATATAAATATTACTCAAGTGCTCACTTTGCTTAGCGTCGTTTTGTTGGCCATTGTAGGATCTGACAACCTAAGCAGAGACGAGGCCCTTTTCTGCCTTGGCGAATTGCACAGAAATGACGATGATGTTGACGGAGCTAGATTTGGATCCGAATCAGACGTTGGGCCCTCAGAAATTCTTCCTCCACGGTCCCGGTTTCCATTAGATGAATTAGGACAAGATAGAACGGGTTGTGACAATGGAATGCGTATGTCTGTATTCGACGCGTCGTTGCTTTCATTGGAGCTTCTATTGCTTGGCCCTGGCCCATTTGGAGGTAAACTTGTTTCCAAACGTCTCTTCTTTATTTGGTGTAGTAACCCGGCCTTTGAACAACTTTTCTTTGCCACCGCTGGTCGCGGATTTATTGCGCAAACTTGAGAAGCTTGAGACTTGAGACGCAAAGATGGTACACCTGCAAGCGGAGGAGCTGAGGAAGTGTTACTCGAAGTTGCTGTCGATGTGGCACCAGTTGTGTTGATAGGGACAGGGTCGTCAATATCAGCAGCCATTGAGACATCCGCAGCAGATGCAGTCGTTGAATTCTCCACAGAGGTCGTGCTACTTGGCAATGGTTGAGCTTTCATGAGTACCAAGGAATGAAAAGGCTTATCCAGGCCACAATCAGCTAATTTCTTCACAATAAAGCAAATTACTTTCACATAATAATTTTTATATTACACAGTGGTTTCAGCATTAACGAAAACTGAGTTTGTACTCGTATGTTTAATTTACTTTATTGTCTGAAGCTACGTTTGGCCAACCACTCCATTCCTGTTGTTCGACGGGTATACCACTAAGTTCACTAAAGCTTTTTTTGACTTCCAGGACGGTTTTGCTTCCCGCAAATGGTAGTTCATACGGTTCATCATTTTCAAAATCTTGTACATTGAGCTCGAAGGTTTCGTGGTAAGCACTGGAACTACTTTCGAAACAAAAATAACGTTCTTCAATGCCATACCTTCAACTTATACTACTTACACAATTACAGCAGATTTACAAATCTTGGTGAAACTGTGAAGCATATAAGTACAACTGAAAAATGTGGAAAAATTTTATTTTTGAATACCTTGACCCTCCTTGAATTGCATCTCCAGAAAAGTTATTTCCATCTGTCTCTGTGGAATCAATGCCCAGTGGCGATTCGTTTGAGTCATCACTGCTCTTAGCGACATATAGAAGTGGTTCACTCGATAATGCTAGTTCTCTCAAGCGAACGGAGCTGCTTCCTGGTTCCAAGCCTGGCCAGCCATAAATGAATTGCTGGGAAATAGGAATGCCAAATATTTCTGCAACAAATTCTTCCAATTTTCGAACAGGAGCGGTATCTGGAAGTTTTATTGAGCGGACTTCAGCATCGTACACAACTGTTACATCAATAATATTTGGTGTCGCACGGGTGTTTGCACGCCTTCCACCACCACGCCCTCTCCTTCCAGGCACCGCTAGAAAATTTAAAAAATTATGAATGAAATCAACAAGTGTACACCAATATTTCAATGTTTAGCATGTGTTATTATTTGTGAGCATTAATTTAATTAATTTCTTTTCCGCTTCGCACCTTGCAAGGATGTGCTCGGACTACGTGGCGAACTCATTTGGATAAGCGACGATAATCTACGAACAAATGAACACCAATAGTATTTTACACATGCATTTTATCTTTTCCATATTCAACCACCTGCTTAATTACATATTCCAGCTAATTTAGTGACATACACTCTCTTATTTTGACGTTAGGATTATCTTCCTTCCGTCATCAGGGGTGTCACAGTTGTCACTGTCCACACTGGAGCACAATTGCCCTCATAAATGATATCCAAATTGTGACATTCCATGAATCCCCTGTATGTCACCTGTTGAATGGGCTGCATCCACACAAATCCTCCTAAAATTAAAAAAAATAAATCAATCCAATTATTAACCATGTATTATGTTCTTATCCATATACTACTTTAATACTTCAACTTAAATATTTAGACCTACAAATTATATATTGTCTTTACTTCGCACCTTTCCATCATACAAAAATATGGCAGTCCCACTTGCCCCACACACCACACGTAAAACCTTTTACCCCAAATTAATTTAGTAATTCACAATATTAATTTAATTAATTCGTAAGTAAATGCTTGTTTTGGAAACGTGTGAAAGCAAAATTGTGCACAGATAAAATAATATAAGTCGATGCGCTCGAATACATTCGCGCTTGTGTCCCTCACATGTACACAGGGCATGGTGCATTGATGCTCATCTAAACACTCGAGCTCAACATCTCAACACACACAAACATCAACAACAACCCTTTTTTATATATTTACTTTTTCATGTTGATATACACTATGTACACATGTATATCGCATCGGCCCACTAAATTGACTATATAGAGTATAGGCAATGACAATACACAATAGGATGGAAAGCACACTAAAAATATAATTTATCTTTATCTTGATGGCATACGTGCCCATGATTGAGAAAACTCATTTCTTCATGATTGAATTGTTCGAATTTTCTTTCGCTTCCTCTGTGGCATGACATGAGTCATCGATGGGAGTTTGTATTAGTGAAGTACTAAAACAGTTATCCGATTATGATTCTCATCAATATGGTGGATTTATGAATGAATGGACGGATGGATATAATATGCAAACTGTTTGAAGGCGGCTATCTATTCGTACAATAGATAATATAGAGCTGGCTAAATAAAGTAGGTCTGCCATGCCTCGCACTGATGGAATTGAAATGGATCACAGGATCCATTCGAATCAAATGTACTTTTAAGGGAATCTGAGTGAGAACGTGAGAACTCAGAGCTTCGAAAAGGTCCGTACTCCATAGTCCATGGATTTAATTCCATATATACATTTTCTCAAATAGTCAAAAAGATTGGATGACATCACTGGAACTCTTGCTCGGGGAAATGGAGGAGGATGTCTTGTCGTCGAAGTAAAGACGATCCTATGAAAGAGGGAGGTGGTATGTGATGAGAGCGTCGTATTTCGTATTGGTATGCATTTTAATATATGTGCAAGCGCAGGCTTTGTTTCTCCAGACACAAAATGTTTTTTCTCCTGATTTTCTTGAAAGGTCGTGATAAAATAAAATCCATTAACTGCAAACACAAAGCGTTTTATCTGTAGCGTGTTCGTATCTGTGATGTGGCGCATCGTGAAATATATTTTCCTAAACAGGTACCTATTGTCCGTTTTGTCCAGCACACCAAATGGGACTATCCCTAGCCTTTTGTCTTATAATCAACTTCCCACGAATGCTGTGTAAATGCTCGAAGTTGTCAACAATTCAACAATCAAGGTCAGCAGGATGAAGGTGAACATTAACACATGCGTGCAACTGGTACCACTGTATGTTAACTTTTATTATACATCTACCTGGATATCATGCCGAGATCCAATAAAAGCTACGATAAAATCATCCGTATATACTATTCCTATACCTGACTTCATAATAGTAGTCCAGATCCAGACGCTATCGTATTACATGAAATTTGCTAAACGAAGTAATGAATCCGAAATACTGCTTTAGGTCGAAGTATGCGCGAATTCAATTATAGAAATGTATACATACACTGTCCTTCAGTTGTGTCTCGTGTCCAGTAGTAAATAAATACATCACGTGAGATTCGTGTCATTCGTAATAAAAGCAATCTCGTTTATGAAAAATTAAAAAATTGCTTTATTCTGTATTTGGTATGACACATTTTATTTAGATTTCAGGTCCAAAACAGTGTCAAGTTTCATATCTTCTAATCGTTGCCTTCAAACCGAAGTCGCTAAGATTTGAAAGAAATACGAAATACGAATTCGATTCTAAGCTCATATCTCAAACAAAATGTACTTGGATCTGATATTACTTTCATGCGTCACAGCACTCTCAATGTTGCTGATAACCTTTATAAAGGAAAACTTTTATCGGAAAAATCCACCACCGGGTAAGCTGTGCTATTTTTGTGTATGAAAAGTCTGACAATAATACTGATAATATGACTTCCTCAACAAAATACGTGGAAACGAACGGAACAAACGCATGTTTCGTTCGGGTACACACGTACTTCGTTGACCTACTGAAGTTCCAATTTTTAGGACCCTATCGCTTTCCTATCGTTGGCAGTATGATCCAAGTTAACATGATCAATTCCAAGGTGCCTTACCTGGCATTCGACCAAATGAGGGAGAAATATGGAGATGTAATGTGTTTGCAACTTGGGTCACTTTTTGCTGGTAAAGTACCGGGGCTATCCCAATTTGATAACCCTTGCAAAATACATTCCTGTGAACTTAGGTTAAGGTTATTTAACTATTGTTTTTATTGTACATGTTTCATATAGTTGTTCTAAGCTCGTACGATATGATGCAAGAATACATGACAAAAATGGAATTTAGTGGTCGATTTTTTAACGAATGGGTGGCCGAGAGATCATTTCATAAGGAACTTGGTAAAGATCAAATTCTTTAATGATTTCATCGATTTCTTCTGGTTCTAGGATCAAATTGATTTTACTATTTTTTCACTCAGGAATACTTTTCACTGAAACCCTTGGTCCGTGGTCTGAAATTCGTAGGTTCTCGTTGAGAGCTTTGAAGGATCATGGGTTTGGACGAAGGGATATGATCCAGTCCGTAATACAAAGTGAATTAATCGATGTTGTAGATGAGTTAAAAGCATCCATTCAAAAGAGTAATGGAATTCATCAGTTCGATGGACATTTCACACTGTCCATTCTTAACGTTCTGTGGAGCATGCTGGCTGGGAAGCGCTATGAACATACGGACAAGAAATTACTAACACTTTTAAATATCATGAGAACATTAATGGAGTCTGGAAATCAAGGGAACAGTTTTCTCATGGTTTATCCAAAGTGGAAAGACTACTTTCCTGATTGGACAGGGATGACCCTACAAAGGAACGGATATACGAAGATTACTGATTTCTTTAGGGTATGTAAATGTAATACTAGTTCTAGTTAAAAGTAAGTGAAATCCGAGGAGTCAGAGGTGTTGACATTAGCTGTCGTAATTTTTTTAACAGGAAGTGATCGAAGAGCGGAGGCATATTGGTGCATACAAATCCAATCCTGAGAGTCTTGTGGATGCATACCTTCAGCAAATTGATGTACACGCTGGGGAGACAGACACTATATTTACTGGTAAATATAGTTGATTATGATTCATTATGCTGGTGTGACGTGTGACACCTTCAAACAAATCTACTTACTTATAACCACATGCATTCATTTTTCCTTTGTCCAGATGAGCAACTGATTACTTTAATGTTCGATCTATTCCTTGCCGGGTCAGAGACTTCGGCACACACGCTAGGATTCGGTATATTGTACATGCTACTCCACCCAGATATCCAGAAGAAAGTACAAGATGAAATAGACTCGGTGATTCCCCGTGGAGCATTTGTTACGCTAGAGCATGAATCTAAGTACATAAGTCTTGTCACAAATCTCGAATCTCAAAAAACAAATCCGAATTAAGTTTTGGTTAGTTAAGAATTACATGTATGTGTGACCTTAATTACAATACACTTTGGGTAGGCTAGACTATGTGCGCGCAACAATAGCGGAAATACATCGTCTGGGAACGGTGCTCCCGATCATGCCTCTTCGGAAAACTGTACAGAATACAACTTGTGAAGGATATTTTATTCCTAAGGTTTGATCGAAACTTGTACTAATCTCTTATTTATATTTATGCAACAGAATATTAAATGTAAGGCTTGTTTATTGATGATTTGATCAGGGTACTTACGTTGTGCCAAACATATACTCCGTATTTCATGATGAGAAACATTGGATTGACCCTGAAAATTTTCGCCCAGAACGATTCTTAGATTCTGAAGGAAAGTATAAACCTGATGACTGGTTGAAGCCATTTGGATTTGGTAAACGTTGTATAGATCTTGTTTATTTTACACATTTGTTTAAACAAATCGTTTTACCAACTTCGCAATGATGTTTTATGTTTTCTACAGGGAGAAGAATTTGTCTGGGAGAAAATCTTGCACAGACCAGCCTTTTCTTTTACTTCACAACTCTCATGCAAAATTTTACTTTGCAGCCTGTGCCCAACGAACCTCTGCCAACAATGGAGCCTAAAATTGGATTTACAAATGGACCACATCCTTTCAAGGCCTTAGTAGAAATTCGAGCGTAGTGCTTTTATGTAATAATGTATACAGGGCACTTTTATAAAAAAATTGTTTAATTGCATTTTAATTCAAACTTTTAAATAAAATAGCATAAACGGATTCGTTTGTAGATCAAATCAAACATCTTAAACAATCTTAAACAAATTAAACATCTTATATTTTATGAAAATACACGTGTTCAACTCATAATAAATGTTCAATTGAAATTAAAAAACGAATGGGAATAATGGAAATTGAAAATGTCGTAGTAAATTATTGTTGAATGAGATAATCGTGATGAGTATATTTAATATTTAATTTAGATACATGATTTTATTCAATTCATCAGCCAAGAACACACGTCCACGATCTCCTTACTGGAATCTGGAATGTACCTTTGCAATATTCGGCTATATAGCGAACATTTTCTTCGAAAATTATTTTCCTCGAAATCAAATGGGATTTACATGTAATAATCGAGCATACAATAGGTCCTGTCTCATTTCTTTACAAATATCTTTACAAATATGTCAAAAATCTACACAGTTACCTAAATTACGTGACTACTTAAATAATTTGATGTTTCTCGAAATTATAAGTACTAGTTGCGATCTATCTCAGGTTAATTAAAGGTGCAATACGCATGAAAGGAGCAACATTGTAAATGGATACAATGCTTTCACAAAATTTCAACTTTTGTTTCGAGAAATATTCTCCCCACAGATCCACAACATCTTGGATCTCCTTTGCATCCACATTCTCTACTTTAATATTCCTCGCATGACATCTTCGAAGCAGCTCAACATAGCGACATGATAGCTCCAAATGCGGATCAGAAACATTTTGAAGGTCGAGATATTTAAGCTGATCTCCTAATTCATCACGCAAGTGAAAATATTCGAAAAGTGAACCAAATATGGAACCCTGCATTTGGTATTTTGAATTAATTTTTCTCACGTACAACTTCGGGTATTTCAAAACCTTCAAATATCGACATTCAAAAAGGAGAGACCATGTTATCGCCCACTTATTTCCACAGGGAGTTCTATACACAAGTGGCAATTCATAATTCAAGTTTAAAATTTTCAGCCTTTTGAATATGCGAAATGAGTGGAATCCTATGTCATTTATACTCTTCCAACCCTTCAGTGAAACTACTTCGTCAATGGTCAATTCTTCCAGGTTCTCCAATTTCAGAAATAAATTCTTTTCCACCCCATTCTCATCTTCGAACATGAACAATGTCCGAAGTCGAAGTACTCTAATAAATGGAGCGTATTTAAAGACGAAAGCGTTGAAGAGCTCAGGTACGTACGAATTCACCTCCTTCGCAGCAAGAGTAAAGTTTGTAATGGGAAGATTCATTTCGAATGCTTTCCAAGTTGTGTAGTCCCCATGTTCAGGAATAATGAGTTGATAATTTCTCCACTTCTCTTCTTCTGCGGAGGTGAGTTTCCTGTCCATGAGCCATCGACGGGTGGTACGACACACTGCCTTCAGAGTCATTTGCTCCACTGGAGAGAGATATTTCAATAATTTGTCAACAGGCTGGTAAAAATAGAAAATATATATAATTAGCACGGGCTTGGCTTACTTGGCATATATCAGCAAAATAATCGATTTTTACTCTTTATATTGCATACCTCGCTACCAAGAGCTGTAATGTCCAAAAGTCCCGGAGTCCGGTAAGACTGAATCAGTGAGTTTTGAATAGCCGTGGCCAAGTCATTGCGAAAAGTTGTAAGGCCCTTCGTCGAAATGGAAAGCCTTTTAGGAAACAATCTACCAGATGGAGAAGTCCAAAAGTCTTTCAAAGTACCTTTAATTAATTTGCATGCTGCATTTCTACTTTGATCTGTATTAACGAGGGAATTTGCAGTTTCACGTGTCAGAGGAGGTCGGATTACTTTCTCAAATACTGGTTCCATAAAAACATTCCAACATAATGAACTCATGTCGGGTTGCATATGCCTGGAAAGACTGGGGCCACTTGGCTGAACTTGTATACTTTTGGAACTCGTGTTGTTCGTAGAGCGACCACTTGTGATTTCACCGGCATACGGAATGTGATTTCCACAATTTCCACAAATTGGCTCCTCCTTGGAACTTGATGGGGCCGCAAGGATTAACCGCTTTCTAGGATTTTCATGGTTTGATGAAATTGGCAAGTGTGACCCATTCTGGGCTCCATTTGCACTTCTGCATGTGCAAATGTTTCTCCTATAACTTTTTCTAGGAGTTTTCTTCTTCCTTGATCTGGGTGTCTGGGTTTGTTCGTTTTTGGAATTTCTAGCAGGAGGCGGGCTTGTCTTCTGCGTTCCGTTTCTAGCATTTTTTGACGTGCTTGGAGTAGCTGCAGGAGCTTCTTCCTCACTTGGCAGAATGAAACGTACTTTTCCTTTTGGTACTAATTTCATACATGGATCTTTGATGATCCTTTGTTTCTTCGCAGAACTGCATTCAGCATCGCTGGTATTTGAGATTTTCATTTTTGCAATACCTGATGCTGCCTTGTCCACTGCTTTCAGAGCTGGAGTTTTATTAGGTTTGTTACTGCTGCTGGATACTTTTCTTTTAGTATTCTTTCTGGAATTTGTTCCCACATAGGAAACGGGTTCATCGTTGCCATTTACTGGTTTTGGCTGGAGTGACCTCTCACTTTCATCTTCCTCTGAGGGTTCCTGTTTCACCATGTAGACTTCATCCACATGTTCAAACCCATCATCTGGTAGCCACACTGGACACGCCTCTTGTCGTTCTATTTTAATTTCCATTTTAACAACAGGAGTAGAACTGTTGGAGGGCCCTGATTCAGGCTCTAAGAAATTAGAGTTTCTTTTCGTTTGAACCTTAACTTTTGCACGCTCTTTGCTACCAGACTGTTTCTTCCTCTTTGCTTTTGTTGAGGACTTGCGTCCCTTTAAGACCTTACTCGTTTCTGTAGATTTTTTCGCAGTCGTGCCACGTGATGAATTACCTTTTCTTGGAGCCATAATGGAATAGCAGTCAATTATCGTTCCATTAACAGAAAAATTATTCAATGCTTTCCAAAATAATTTATGTACTCATGTACAACTAAACTATGAGAGACCCTCGTAAGAGTTGTTCGTTTAACCCTTTTTTGACTCGAAGGAATTTGCTTTTTCACTGCTTGTTTTAAAATGTGTGTTAGAATGGAGCTCGAGTGGGAGTGATAGACAAATGGCTCTGGTGATAAGGTCAAAATAAATTTGGCTATAGATTAAAGAACATTAAAGAATGCGGATACATGTACAGGCATGTTTGGATATATGCAGTGGTGTATGTAAGTGGTTACACTGTACAACTACTCCACAGTCTTCATACAATATTTATTACACGTTGGCTGCAAACAACCAGGCCATTATGCTCTTGGAAGATTTCTTTTGTTTCATAAGTTCTTTAAACTTGGGTTTGTGTCAGTTCAGGCACTCCAGATCATGTCTTCTCGGGACGCTCATTCCCACTCTCTTTGTGTGTGTGTTGGAAAGACAATCTTAGTCTTGTTTTGCACATGCGTTGTTCTGTAAGAATGTTTTATTGCTTCTGTTCATTGTATGTGTGTATACTTACTTGAGTAAAATACGTTTGCGGCAAGCATTTATTTCGCTGAGCCATTCATTTTATATACATTTTTATTTCGAAAAGATTACCAGAGACATTGTAATGGTAACTTCTTGGCTAAACTTTATAACTTTTCGTTGGTGAGTTATGAACACACTTACACGCAAGAACTAAGGTTGTCACCAAGTCACCACTGACGTTTAGGGTTGATTGGAGTTTGCCGAATTTTATGAGTATGTACATGTGTGAGCCCTCTTTGACATTAACATGTAGTGCTGCCTTTAGATTAGTGCTTATTTTTCAGTTTCGACTATCCCAGTATTAAATCAGAAGAAGAAATAACAAAGTTCACTAGTTTTATGCATTCACAAAGTATCAAACTATCCATCAATGAATGTGCATATAAAGGAGACATGGACACATCCACATCCAGCCAGGTACTTCGACCATGTATAACGTTGGCTCTTCAATAAACTATATGCGATCAAGCATAAAGATGATACTCTAACTTCCCGTCCTTCTCTCGTCGTTGTTAATAACACTTCACTTCGGCTTCAATCGAAAATAGAACACCTAAACACCTACATCCTAACAAGCCAACTTCATTTGTAATGATGGATCTTTTAATGCCCCAGTTGATTCCTAAATGTAGCTAATCGTAAGCAGCAATATGAGCATCCTCCCAGAATTCCGATCTAGTTCGATGCCCGTAGGAAACGAATCATATTAATGAATGAAGAGTGTAGGATTTAATCCCTTTACTCAAAAATCCATACTCGTTCCGTGTAGTGCTTCGAAATCAGCATAACATAAGTACTACAATAAAATTATTAACATGCATAATATGCGATAGACACAACAAGTAGGAATTTTTATTGAGTAATAAGATAGGTCAAAAAATAATTCGCCGATAGTTTAAAAAATTATTACATTTAATAAGAAATTATTAATATTAGACGAAACTACAATACTTTGTACAGATAAATAATGATATGTATATATAATGCAAATGAACGTTTCGGGGCTATTGAAGACTTAAAATTAGGCTATGTGAGTATATGTATTGATTGAAGTAGTGTGAGATTCTCTGTTAATTAGAGGTGATTGTCGCCTCTTAAACGATATTTGTAAAGTACATTACGAATGTAATGTATAATCCCTTATGTAATATAAATTTACATTCGTAAAGAAACGTATCTTAAACGTATCAACAAATATTTAGACTGCTCTCTCAAATCCGTTATAGCAAAAAATTGCAACCCGTAATCGTTATATTAACCTAATAATCTTTTTAAAAAACAAATAAGTTTAAAAACAAACCCGTTCACAAAAATATATATTACCATTTGTAAGCATACATATGTCAAGTGCTCAAATGTCAAGGACATTTGACATCGACTTTTCTTAAGATGTATTAATTTCGTACATTTGTTCATTGACAGCAAAATCAAGAAATCATAAAATATTTTATACCAACCCGAGTGGGTCCATTCCAAGTTGTAAACTTTTTACAATGTGTTTTCCATTTCGTCTTCAGTCGAGCTTTGAGATCTATTTCTCTCGGCAACCGATACAAGTTGTGAGAATTTTCTACGAATCAGACTCAGAGCCTGTTTGGCTTCTCGAACAACGAGACAATCCCTAGTCTGAAGAGTGGAACATGAGGTATGGTAGCGGTAGAGAGTTGTTCTTCTGAGAGTATTAAAGGGTTCCCTAAAGGAAGCTCTTTGTTCATCCGTAGCGCTGGTGAGTATTACGCAGAGAACATTTTCCATCTGCAAAGTCACATCTTGCAAATCATTAGGGAAGGACTCGGATTCATTTCCACAACGAAGGAATCTCCAACTCGGCAAATCATCAGCGTCTTCCAGTTGCTCATCGGGAATGTTGTTGTTGCCAGTGGTGGTAAGTTGCCTATCCAGCTCCATGAGATGAAAGTGTGTCGTTAAGTAAATCCCGGTTTTGTACGCTTGTTTGACTGCATCTGCTTCCTACACACGGACAAGGTTTATGAAATGCACAAGATAACGCTTTAGGATTAAGATGATTGAATAACGTACATTCATGTTGTCAAGTGTCGGTGTTGACGGAAGTGAATCCAGTGAAATGCCATTGCACTCAGGTAAGCTCTGGATAAGAAGGAATATGCAATTTACTGATAACATATAAATGCATGTGTCGGATTAAAAAATCAGAAATCGTTATAATATTTTTGCCATACTGGATCCGCGGATTCCAATATCTGAAGTTTGCTTATAGTCAAATCCAATGCGGTAACTAAAGATTCATAAAGTTCCAGTTGAGACTTCGGTGTTGCTGGACCAGTTGTAGTTGTCGATGGTGTGCTTTGATGGGAAACTTGTGCAGTAGAGATTTCACAAGGATTCGCTATCCGTTGAAAAAATACGAAATTGCTCACCCCAGTTCGAGTTACAGTTCCAGGTGTATTTACGGGTCTGCAATCGGTCCTTGTCAGGATCATCGCCCCAATACCTGTAGGAAATTTTAAGGAATGATTTAATATATGAAAAAACGCCTAATCGCCTAATAAAATGCATCTGAGAATCTTACCAAAAAGTAAAATTAGAATGTTAGGATTCTCGTTCGCCATATCTTCCCGACTAAATAATCGAAACGAATATGGAATGTGTGATATGGGTGGAATTAATTATATGTGATATGGGAAATCTTTGGAGTTGCAGTTTGCAGTCCAACTAATAGCCTTTGACTTGGAGAGATACGGGGAATGAATCATGGAAAGAGTCTTATGGAATCCCTATTTATACTCTATGTTGCGCCCAACAGAGAATGGATGAAATGCGACGTGAACTCGCCATCACTGGAATGCTTACACTGAAATCATGGTTGGTACATTCAGGACGAGTTGAGGCGCGTGTCAAAAGTTTCTACTTTGTACCCGGTATGGCTACATTTACCTATGCGTATGGCAACTTTGTATGTGTGTTATAGTATTTTGTATGTGTATGTATGTATGTAACTTTGTATGTATGTATGTGAAAAAATGTTTGCTCGGTACACTCGTTCGAGAGATTGTTCATGTGCATGCTGGCATGTCGTGCGAAAAATTGAAGGCTTTCTTCTCCAGCGATGTTTTGGTGCTGGGTTAATGCACAAAAATCGTTACTGGGTCAAAACTGTGAAACGCACTTCACGGCAAAATGCGGAAGCCCAAATTGTTAGAATCGAAAATGACTCTTATACTTGTAAACTTATATCTGCTGTTCATCATATCATCTTGTTCGTATTTTTGTAGCATGAGTGTGATACATCAAACGGAGAATTGATCGGTTCAGTGCACATTCGATTTCCTGAATTCGGGATTGTGTAATAGAAAAAGCTTGTCAACAAAACTATGATGCTGTCACGCATGATATGTGCATGTAACAATTATTGTATTTTTATCATATTTTTATTGCCACTTCCATTTCATAATCATTTTCATAAGTCATTTGATAATGATCAGTTCTTTCGAAACTATATACACTGGCCGAAAAATGATCAATCTTTTATCGTTGTAAAAAGATTTGGTCAATAAATGATGAATCCTCCTGGCAATGTACAAGAATCGGCCGACTTTTGCACTTTGGCGTAGGATGTCAGTTTGCGGGGACTCGAGTTTAATTTGGAGAGTTCGAAGAAACATGAAAATAGATACCGAAATGCAAAAAAACGAGCAAAACGAACAAGCTCATGCCATGTCATCCCCACCAATGACCTTCACGATGAATTAAATGGAAGATTCCAGGAAATTTACGTGGTGAAGCATATAAATTCTTTCCATATTGGCGAAAATTTCATCATGCTGTTCTAAATTTGAGGGCGGATAATTCCTTTTCTGAAAACAATTCGTGGGATTTCTAATGCAATCCCACGTTGTCAGAATCAGAATGCTGCAAGAAGCACTAGAACAAACTGCTTTCACATCTCTCGGTATGCATTTCTTTTCCCATAAAAATTATCCAATATCGGAGTATATCTAATTCTAATTAAGTAAGTAATTAACATCTCAACGATGACTATTTCTGTCGAAGGTTGTTCCAGTTTTCCACGTATTGTGGGTGGATGAGAGGTAATTAAATACATTCCAAGTGCAATTCGAGGAGGCTTCAATTAATGACGCTCAAGGTAATGTGGGACACTTGAGTAACAACAAGGCGTTAATTTCATAAGTGTGGGACACTTCATATGCCTACGTTTGTTTAAAATGTATTCCTCGTGGGCATAAGTGGGCATATGAAATGTACTTTACCGATAATTAGGGCATATTACGTTCACACTACGAATTTTGAAACATAAAACATAATTAAACAGGTGCTTCATAATTCCTGCTGTGCTAATAACTTTGGGAATCATTAAACATTTCTCTTCTAATAATAGAGAAAGCTTATTATGACTTTTCGAATACAGAGTAACCTAGACTGAATATTTCGCACAGAATTACATAATTGAGTGCTAATACATTCGCATTATAAATTGAGCAGGGTCCCAGAATGAATGCTCGCGTAACCGAGTAGATGATTGAGCATTGCATTTTAATTGAATATTCTGGGAATATCCAATTAAAACTACGTGAAAACTGGAACTAATACAGACCTACACTTTTCAAAATCATGTAAACAAATTCTTCATACATGCATATGTGCCACTAACATTAACAATGAACCGTTTTGCCGATATATTCACCGGGAGGAAGTAGAGCAGAACTACTAAGCAAATTTTGTTTATTTTCCGTACTAATTAATAACCTAGAATATGTCTTGCAAGAACCGATGA
Organism: Heteromurus nitidus; assembly: GCA_034687055.1. NCBI lineage: Eukaryota > Metazoa > Arthropoda > Collembola > Entomobryomorpha > Entomobryidae > Heteromurus > Heteromurus nitidus. The sequence goes on along the minus strand of JAQFZW010000713.1, from coordinate 10,428 downwards.
CAAAAATTATTCAATTCTCAGTCAACATTATACTTTCAGGGATTTTTGACTCTCAGGAAGCTTACTTTGATTATTTATTCGCTCAAAGCAATAACTGGATCATAGATATGGATGTGCCCAAATTAAACTCAACTCAAATTATAATGTTTATGTTTATTCGCATGAGAAAAACATCAATCTTCCCACCCGACTACCCGACCAACTAACGAGGAAATGGGGAATGATGTGCTAACTATTTCGTGAGTTGTTCTGTTACGGGAGAAAATTATTTTGGGATTAGAAATCAACGCACCTTTGTACACGTTTTACAACAGGTAAGATCGAAGCGATGTAGTTTTATTCTTCTGGTTGGATTTGATCTAATTTCAAAGTACGCTAAGGACAAAATAAGGTTGAAAAGTATTGCTAATTTCAATACACCAAAATCGAAACGTGATGTGATATATTGAAATTGGTACGCACGTGAACAAAATGTATGGAAAACGCTATTTGATGTGTAATAAAACTCTTCTGTGAATGCCAGCAGAGCACACGCACACAGGAAGACAAATTAGCTCATCTACTAACAGGACATCTAGCCAACCCTGGGTGATGCATTCCGTAAAACACTCTCTTTACAAAACTTGCAGAAGATATTTTGTAGCTAGAAAGGAAGATGTGTCTGCAAGCATGCTTAGAGGATTTTATGCTGTTCCCCTCAACTCGGCGTTTTTTTTAAGTTACAAAAATAATACAAACTTAATGCCAGGCTCATTTTCATCGCATGATGCATATTTACTACATTAAGTTAATACATGCGAATTAGCTAATTGGTTAATGTATTTTTGAGTTTGACAGAATCTAAGGTTTATGTACAACGAACTAATAATTATAGGAAAACAAGGTTCTAAATCAGATGAAAAGATAAAGAGTTGATGCTACTCAATAACTAAAATCAGATCCCAGAGTATTAAATTAATGGAACGATAGACCGTATCTCTTTCACTATATCGTATTGCATGCACCCTCGCAGAAAACCGCACATGCACAAAGATACTCTGGGAAGATGACCTTTTATATAATTATATTATTAAACAATTAACTTATTATAGAGTTTGCTCAAGTTAACCAGTGTGACGAGTTTAGTAGCTACAAACCACTAGAAGCTGCTAGAAGCGAAACAGGAATTGCTACATTGTTTGATTCTCGGTAAAAACTTCGATAATTATGAAAATCGACTAAATTAAAAGGTATAAAATGTGAAAAGGACTGTTCCTAATATGCCCTTGCCGCAAACAAAACAATCAAATTTTCAGCTTCTTGCTGACAGTTGCGAATTTTTTTTGACAGCTAACCAATTTTATTCTACAATAACAGTTAATTTGAATGTCGAATTGATTACCAATTAAGTTGTAGTGTTTGCAGTATTTTTTCCTTATTTAATTGGTCCTCGGGTAGTCCGAACATGGTATACTTCACTTTTTCCGTGAAACTCTAATACGTGAAATGTATATTATGTACTTTTGGAAGACTACGGAAGAATTTTAAGACAAATCGTGATGCGCTTCATGACATGATCCAATAAGCACGAAGAACCCGTGCAGTTTTAGAATCTCATTTTGCAAGCCCGACCGAACCAAGCTAAACGTTATATATCTGCAGTACCTTCGCCATTCCAATTCCACTTGCTTCAGCATGTCTCTTGAATTTGCGTCTCAAGATTGTCACAGACATAGTCAGGTTGCTTCAGCTTTAGGACTGTCTTGCAATGCCCATTATCACTCTCTCAAAAGAAGCAAATTTGCAACGCAGCTTGAGAGCACACGCTACGACATATTCCGCATACGGATCATTTACATTGATGTAAGTCGAATGAAAGGGAATAATATGACGATGACGATGAACGAAACTCAGTCAGTGATAGGATTTGAATGCGAACGCGATATGAGCATTATATTTCTTCAATTCAATTCACCAAACGAGAAGATTCTCTCTCATCTTTTGAAAAAGAAGAGTTGAAAAATATAGCACATGTTTTCTTCACCATACTCCACAAAGCTCGTTTGAGATGTCATGCGTGGCCATTGTAAAAGTGCATTAAATAAAAGATATAGTTTTTTTCAGTCTTCTCTGCTCACTCAGCCAGCATATTACTAGGTGTTTTTTGGCGAGAGTGCGAGTAGTGGATACTCGAAATGTGAACAAGTCGAATTTACTTTTCCATTACACGCCTCATTCATTATTAGCAAAGTGAGGAACTTGAATGAGTCTCATACTCTCGTAGGAAAAAAGGGGATCCCCTCTACTCCTCCAAGTTACACATTTTTCTCGATGTAAATCGAGAGGACAACAATTTTCGCAAGGTAATAAGGCAACTACTACATGTATGCAAATCACCCAGAAAAAAAGAAGCATATAATAGCACTACACAAAGTTATACACGTTTCGTTGAATAAGAGAAGGAGAGCTGCATTGTGTGGTGTTGGTGTTGTTGGTGGCAGCGGTTTGAGATTAATCTATACAAACTTGCTAAAAGATATGAGAGCATGTTTTTTTGCGTATATATACGCTCTCCCATACTCTACAAAAGTCACTGCCATAAGTACGGAGAGTCGTATGAATGTAATAATGTGAACGCATGCATATGAAAATAAGCTTTTCGTTCTCGGCCATTCAGTCCTTTTCTTTCTGAAAGCATTAGCGAACACACAACCCAACACTGGCAAGCGTGGATAAAGCAGTTGAGCAGGTTTTTTTATTCGTATCGTGGTTGGTGATATACCTTTGAAGACATTCCGTACTTTTGTATCAGTATCTGTTCAGCTGCTGCTCTTGGCAAACGTGTTGTAAACGCGCCGCCGCTGCTCTTCACATCCTTGCAGTTTTTTATATGTGGACTGCAGTGCAGTCATAGTCAAAAAAGGGAGAGAAGAAGAAGAAAAGCAAAAAAAAATTGTGTGGAACCCTTTCTCTCCTTCACATTGTTATTTTTTCCTGGTTACTTGAGCTGTAGTCTAAAGGACGAACGAAAACGTCTTCCGTTTCATTGACTTTAAAGGTTGTACTGCATAAAAAATAATCAGTTTGGAAGTTGGAGGAAAGTATTGTGGAACGTGTATATATAGTGGCTCTCTCTATAAATAATACGTTATTCTCTTTGTTATCCTTTCCCATCCATAATCATATTCCCAAAAGAATGATACTCTTTTGATGTCATTTCTTCGAAATGCGAAACTGAGTTGCCATTATTACAGCGTGAAGTGAAGTAAGAGAAAAACTCACATGATATACCTACCGGGAAAGGAGAAGAACAGAGAAGTGAGTTTTTTTGAGTGGATGCAAGTCAGAGAAGCTGTGTGGTGTTATAGGAGCCGGAGCAAACGTTAGCATGATACGATGATGCTTTAAGGTCGGGAGAAAGTAAAAGCAGGGGAAATTCTTCAGTCCAGTGTGAAGACAAAGACAACACAAGGACTCCGGATGGAGAGTGGAAGACTCAACGTCAACAAAAAAACTGCATGTTGTGTTCGGCTAGTCTTGAAATTTCATATATAAAGATCGAGTGTGTGTGGAAGCAAATACGCGGAAGATGAAAAGTGGTGGAGTTGTGTGCGTATAGAGGAACGTACAAGAACTATACATACTCTTCCTTTGCTTTCTTACCGGACCTTTACATTTATGAAGAAGAGCTGTGCTGCTCCGGAATGGAACATGTATGAGTAGAACACTTTCTCCCAATACCCTCCCATAACATTCCCATCCATTTTCTCTCTCTGGATTGTGCTTATACTGCATTTTCCCCTCGTTTCTCCAGTCAGACGTGAGGGGAAGTGTTGGTGCTCTGGTGTGTTGAGTTTTCTCTCTCTCTCTCTCTCTATTGACTCGCGCTCATTCACCAGCTTATCGCTGACGGCTGGAGGCTTCAAGTACAAAAAGCAATACTCAAGGAAAAGGTCTTACTCAGTCTGCCGATCAAATCCCGACCGACCGTCTGTCTGCCGAAGACCTCAGCTGTTTTTTTCTTGTGGAAACTTGGTGAAAATATGCAGCTTGCTTGGAGCCGTTTCACTCTGCAAAAGGAATTAGAGTAAGCAAGAAAAAAAACGGCACATGTTGGGATTTCGCTTGAAAGGCTTCGTTTATTAGGTTACGTATGCAAAGGGGCAAAAGTAATTACGGGGTGAAATCTTTGTTGTGGAAAGTATAAAGTGGAGTTACTTTTTGTCTGCATTTTTTCAAATATAATAATAATTTAACATCTGGAAGAAAAAATATATTTAACTATGATATGCGAACGCAGAAACGTTTAATGAAAGCATCATAAAGCGGTATTTTAATAAGTTTAATGAACTGTGACGTGCTTTGATTTGTCGATCCATTGACGTTATCAGAAAAGTGAATAAGGATATTGACTTGTCATTTTTTGTACATTAGCTGTAAAAAGTGGAAAATTATCGTGTGAAAGAACTCATCAAGTGTGACTTTTACAATTAGCAACATTCAACAGCAAGAAAAGAGCCTAAAAGTTTTGTCAAGCTTATGTGTGCGGATATTATTATTATGTAAGGAAAAGTTGGAGTCTTTTGCACATCATATAAATATAAGCATATGAAAAAAAATCATGAGAAGCATCTAGTTGAGAAAGTTTACATTAATTGAATAATTAATGTGTGTCAGATAGCTATCGTCAGAGAAGCTCCACACGACAGCTTCAACTTGTGCATAAATGAAGTGACTTAATTACTTTGAGTTGAAGAAGAAGAGTAGGAGCGAGGTCTCACTCTGTGCATTGCACAACCTTTTATCTTTCAAAAGTGAAGTTGGAAGTGAGTATATAGTCTATCTAGCTCTTCTGTTGCACTTCTTCTCTCGTCCTCCTCTCTTTCTGGCCGAAACTCTGGATAGTATCTGTTGATCTGTTGTGGATGTGACTTGACTCTGGAAGTGGAATCAAATTAGGGAAAAGTTGTGCAAGCACACAGAGAGAGAGAGACGAGACGACGACCGGCGACCACATATATAACTTGGCCGCGGAGCTGAAATGAGTGCAATTTGCATCTAGTCAATTTGTACACTTTGCTGCTCCTTCTGTCCTTCTCCTCCACACGAAGTATAAACTCTATTTTGGTTGCAAAATCATCTTGAGGCCATAATCTTCTCTTTGCCGGTGACATTGGTCTGCATGTGCATCCATGAGAGTCTTGAGAAGATTTTAACAAGCAAAGTAAACCAATTTCTACGCCATGACAAAGCATGAATGGGATCAGAGTTTGCTGATGAATCACTTCTTCAATTGGGCAAATCCTTAGAATCACGTAACCACATCCGATTTTTTGAAAGTTACGTACTTTACTACGTTTGTGGTATATATGCAACATCAGGGAAAACCCTAAAGAGTTTTACGTATTGCATTTGGCGTAACGACAAAAATGACATTTTGATGAGACCAAAACTTCATGTGACTGGACAGATTTATTTTTAGATCTCCTTTTACATGTTTGTGCAGAAAAGGGAAATAAAAGTTGAAGTTGAAAGGGTTGTCCTAATTTGAGAGAGAGGAAAAAAGTTCTTGTTGCCCAGAAGGAAAAAAAACTTCGAGGGAAGTCAGCGGACAAGAAAACGGAGAAAAAAAAGGAATTTTTCTACGGGTCACATGAAAGAAATTCCCTTCGCACACAAAGCGCTGGTTGGAAATTCTGGACACATCCCTCCCAAAACGAAATTGAATTAAGTTGGAAAAAAGAGGATATGTTCTACATAAATAAAATATAGAGCCAATTCCTTCAAGAGTGGCATGTGCATACGTATGCATATATGTATGTTTCAGCCAAGGCGATATATTTTCCCCCAATCTTCATGCAGACACAACGTTAGGAAGACCATTGATGTGGAACAGCCCATCATTCAAGTCACATTGATATAGTTTCTTAATTCTGACAGAAACGAGAGAGAGAATATATACGAAACTATCGACGTTCTCTGAAAACGCACACAAATTCCCTCGTATCGCTGAACCAGCAGAGAGGAGTTGTACAATTAATTACGCTAAGTACATGGTTTATATACACTTGTCAGTGTGCTATACTCTCGTTTCTTTGAACTGTCATCTGTAAAATCTACAGAGTTTACACACAACATCCGCACATCCCACTGTCCGTGTCAACTCCGTAAAAATGGTGAGCACAAGATATAAACACACGTTTTTCACATAGTCTAAAGCACTTACTCATAGATACATTTAGCCCCATTGCCTTAAATTGCACTCTTTTTTTGGGGCAGATGTCTTCCCATTTTACACTTTGATATTGACATACAGAGATTTTTTGTCGGCTTGTCTCTTTATTACTTTGATCTGCTATTTTCGCTTGTTGCCTTCCTATCCACTTCTTAGTCAAAACATTAATTCCACTGATGACTAAATTATGCATGGGCAAAGTAATTATTACAAAACCACCATTTTGACTACTATTGTAACTTAATCTTTTAATAAAACTTAGAAACATTTAAAAATTATATGCTTGTACGCTAGGATTTTTCAAGGCAAGATAAAACCGAAATAAAGTCATGTGTTTATGCTTCCGTGACCTTATTCCTTATTATTGTCAACGTTTTAGTTAGAGAAGATCGTGGCATGATATTTACTCGCAAAACCAGTGGAATATATTTCATCTTTCTAAAGAATTGCGGTAATTGAAGTAGGTATTCAACATGTTACACCTACTCCTACAGGTAGACGCAAACTAGCTCTAAAAAGGGGCAATTTCTTCAGTGAAGCCAGCCAGAAAAAAAGATTCGCGACACGCTATGTTGAAAGAGAGTTTCGTAGAATATAGCTAAGGGACGATTAATCTGTCTGTTGACAATTTGCCATAAAGCAGGCCAAGTCATCCCATATCTTCATATATGTACTAGTATTACAAGACAGTTTTGACACTTTGCGGAAATTTTAGTGAATCAACCAGTCCCCCACTTCATATCATATCATTACATAGCTCAAGCATCTGAAATATTTGGCACTTGGCACACAATTGAATATGTTCCTAAAAAGTCATTTTTTGCCAAAAAAATTGACATGCACTTAGGTAGGTCTTTACGAAGTGTGATAAGTATGCTAATAGAATATGGAGATGCATCCCAGTAATTTTTTCTCTGAAGCTTTACTCCAAAAAGGCAATCACACGAAACGAATTGATGCGGAAAGAGAACAATGATCATCAAGATGTTTCATAATATTTCATAACTTTTTTTTCCATAATCCTTCTCCTATTATGATTAACTCGAAATAGTTTTAACCTCATAAACCACGAAGGAATACAACAAAAATGTATAATGAAATTTCTCAAGATGAGAAATAATTCATTTTGATGTTTCCAACTAGTTGAAATAAGAATTATAAGAGAGAAGTGATACAGCGATAGTAAAACTCACCGAAGCGAATCAAATTCAAGCCAATGCAGCAGAAAACAACATAATAAAAGAAGATTTTATCCTGGCTACTGTATATTATACTTCTCTTGCATTCTTTTTACACACACACATCTTACGAAACAATTATGGGCTCGATTGTGGGAATCCGATCTCCATATATATATCAACAACGTCGTAACGTTCACTTTTCCTTTCATATCGTAATCTGTCTTTTCAACAAAGCTCAAGCGTATATTTATTTACTTTTATGTTGTATATAGCCAAATACGAAACCCACCACAGGACAAAAAATCTATGAAATAAATCTAAAGATTTCCTCTCCTTGTCTCCGTTTCAATGCAGCTATACCAAACATTTACTTTTTACTTGCAACTTTAGAAGCATGTGTGTTTTATCAATGTTGCAGTTTACATGGTCCTATGCTTCAAAACGTGTTTGGAGTTTGGAGTAAAACATTCTATAAAACAGTTCCACACAGATTCACATATCAAGTGTGTATTTGTGTCTTCATTAGAATAATGTATAGAAAAAGTTGGTTGTGTGGGCGTTTGTTTTGTTTTTTCTTCATGGTCTGCCACATCCATTCCATCCTTCATTATTCGTTCCATGTAGACATCACAAACATCATCCATCATGTACTCCTCCTCCTCCTCTGCTAATTGTTGTATCTGTATCTCATCTCTAAAAGGTTTCATCTGCTCGAGTTTTCACAGGGAGTCAATGGAAAACTCGGCGATGACTATGTCGTATTTATAGTTTGTAGAAAATGAAACAGAGCTTTCGTTGGACTTGGAGTTGGAAGTTTGATTTTGTTACCTGATCTATCTGAACCAAAATAAACTACTGCATGCGGATATAGACGAGTAATATAAACCATGCCAAATACATATAGTTGATGGTACACAAGAAATGCCCTGTGAACTCGAAGCTTGCTCAGGTAGAAGTCATTTATATGCAGGAGGATCAAATAATCAACAGTCAAAGCTTTATCGATCGTGAAAAGAAACAAAAATCTTAGTGACCACCATTGTGAGAGTATTCGCGTAGGAAGAGAATATTTTCAGATGTGTGGAAAAAGTTCCTCTACACTATTCTTGCTCATGTAAAAATGATTCCTCTAATAATGAGTCCATTCAAAAAGTGTGAGAAGAATGAATTTTTCTGACGCTGAAACTGGTTAGCAAGGAAGAAGCGGAGAGCATGAATATATATCTGCAAGGCATACGGAGACAACTGAGTTGGTGAGAATTCTGACGTTCTTAGCTGAATGCATTTTCTGCGGTGAAGTTCATGAGAAGTCATTATATTTATGATTGATTCTCTTTGTGGCATGGTGGAGGCAATGAGAGAGAGAATCCTTGCTTTTAGCAAAATGCAATCTCACCCATATTATGCACTCTCAACTCACAATACTCTCGATAATTCTTGTGGTTTGGTTTCCACTGTCCGAAATAAAGTTTCTCCTAGAATCAGGACAATGTATTTATAGGATGATTTCTCCATCTGAGAAAGTGTATTCTCGTCTCGGCTCTTGTTTTGTCGATATTCTTGTCGCGTCATAATCATAAGCACCATAATGCCTATGAAGAAGTTTTTACAAACTTTCCATTGATATGCAAAATCAAAGGAGTGCGTAGGTGGATGTGGATGTATGTAACGCAGTTTATGGATGAAACTTTAGATACTCCACCTCTCCTCAGCTAATTTGTTTAAGTGGAATGTTTAAGCAGCTTCCCACTCTTGTTTGCGATGGAACGGCATGGACTGATTGTTAAAATGATTATTTTTACTTTTAAAATACATCGGAAGGGATTGTTCAATTCGTATTCGTATGAAGTATTGTTGCGCTTTTCCAGTTGTGATTTCATCAAGTTTTCTTTAGAGAGAGACATGCGAGTAATACTCAGCTTTATTTCTCAACATAACGCTGTCCATTGTATATAGTCAGTAGACGGCTAAAGGATCTGCAATGCGACTCGAGTCAATGGCAAGAAATGGCAAGAGATTTGTACTCAACTCTTGCTTACTTACTACTTACCCTTCTCATTTTACAGCATTACGAGATTTTTTTACAACATATAACGCTAGTAAAATGTACTCTCGCGCATATAGCTCCAACTCAACAATATACGCATAAAAATAGGTACTAAAGACGTACGAGCAAAAAGGGAGAACGTTATTATGTAACATTATTATTTCCAAGCTCTATTGTACGGACACCCTTTTGGAGAAAAGCTTATGAGCTGTAGACAGATAGCAGTTAGAAGAATCCGATAAAGCGGAACGGCTGTTCTTTTTATCCTTCTCTCTCTCTCTCTCTCGCCTTCCTCAGACAACATATATAGCCACTTTGCTCTCTCGGCGTGTTTCATAACGACATATTCTATTCAATGGTTTAAAGGACACAATAAAATCTCACAGCGACAGAGTATTGTACATGTAATCGCACTTTTGAATCACACTTGATGCGTGGTCTCATGTCTCATGCTCTCCTCCTTCCGTTTCTATTTCTAAAAGTTAATATGTTCTACCAGGAATTCGTAGAGAGGTGTGTCCCATTATTGTACGTTCAATAACATGTGCGCTCCTCACAGAATGAAAATATATACACTTGTTCCATTCGTTCCTTGCTAACTTATGGAATGATAATATTAATGCCCCAAAGACCACAGCGTTATCACGGTGCTTCACAAAAACGAGATAATGTGACTGCCCCACCAACCCGACCTCTACTTATCGACGAGTGACTCGTTCGAGAGGAGAGGCGTAAGGTCTCTCAAGAGTCCCTTTTTCATTCGCCACATTAAACACAAAATTTGATGTGGTGGGATTCACGCAGTGGAAGGGCAGCACACCGGAGAATATAGAGGAACGAGAAAGCATACTTACATATCACATCATATTCAGGCACGAGGATGGAGGAATTTCGCCAAAGATAAGATCATCTTACAAGGGAAGGTTTTCAGTGGGGCCATACACTAACACTTACGAAATATAATTTCTGGGTCAATTTTTTACCCT